>PVIU01006960.1:0-96315 GCA_004026605.1 Ondatra zibethicus | reverse complement strand
GCTTTCTCCATCTACATGTTCAAGGGAGGCCGTAGCAAAGATTTAATTGTGTCTCAATGACTTAACTCAGGACTGGTGTTTCTGAATTTTGATCTGTCACTGAACTAGAGCTATATGCAGTGGGGATTGCCAAAGTTCTCATCACTTCGCAGCCAAGTGATAGAATAAGACCTTGAACCCTTTACAGTAAGATAAAACTTTGTGTAGGCTGCCCAGGAGAAGATACCTGACTTGTAGCTGTGAAAGTGAATGGCTGGAAAACCCAGGAATCTTCTCTTTAGAATGATACAATAGCTGTTCTCCAGAGTACAGCAAGTGGAAGGAACAGGGCATTTTCTTTTCCAGCATGAAAGATGTGACTGGAAAAAAGGAAAGGCAATTTCAGGCATGCACAGCAAACACTTCAATCATGTGCAGTGACAGAGATGTCCCCATCATGATAGGGTGTGAAAAGACATGCCACTCTTCCACCATAATGGGCCTTACATGTTGGAGAACTCATTTAGCCATATTAGGTTGGAAATCCATTTTGTTTTGAGTCTGTGAGACCATATAGATACAATTACAAATATCAGTTTTCATTATTGCATTTGCAGATGTAAGTGGCATATTTATATCCTGCCTGCACACGAGCCTGATTAACAGCAGCAGCAAACTGGATTGGGATGCTAATAAATGGAAGAGCATGCTGTGGTCAGCTGTAGTCAGGGTGGGCGTCATAGCCCAGCAGCTCTCGTCGGTCCCCCATCTTCCTGTTGCTTTTCTTCAGCTGCTTTTCTTGACAGCGAAGAATGCTGACAGCCCCGCTGAATTCCCTAAACCCCGAGTTTCTATCCCACCAGAGATGACAAATGAGGTTTTCACTCCTGTTGATGAGCACATCACGAAAATGACATAATGGTGTAATTTTTCGCCCCAAGACAAGGAAAAAAATGTATTGAAAATCACCGTGTTCATGTTTTTGTTCCCTTTCCACCTTCATCTGACCATAGTTGTCACTCAGAGACTCTAAATAGAAGCAGAAATGGATGCTGTTGTTGAGAGGCTGCCTTGGTGTACGTCTATGACAAGGTCACACTCGTCACAGTGGCTGGGACATGTTTTTCTTATTGAGAGGGGTTATCCCAGGAATGTTTTGCAGACTGTTAACTGACATCTCTGAAATTGAATGTGACACCCCAAATGACATTTTATGGGAAGAGATCTTGACAGACACTCATCTAGAGAAATTACTGTTTCCATGTATGCTGTACCCAATGTACACAAGTTCTCTTCACAGTCTTTGCACGGATTACTTTTTACCCTCTTTCAGACAGTGAGTCAAACTGACCTGGTAAGTTATTTAGGTGAAGTCCTTAAATTGAAGGAGAGTATCAAGGCAAACAGTTAGCTTGGTTTTTGGTGGCGGTGGGGCGGGAGGTGTTGGTTTTGAGGGTTTTTTTGTTTGTTTGTTTGTTTTTGGTTGGTTGGTTGGTTGGTTGGTTGGTTTCTGATTACATTTTGTGGAAGGCCATGCAGTAGCTCTGGGCCATATTCCAGGAAGAACATGAAGGCACCCCTAAGCAGGAAGGTCCTAGCTGTCACAGAGAACTAAAATGTCTGTAATGTTTCCTAATTGGGGTCATGGTTCGGGGAAAGAGTGCCTGCCGAAAATGGACATGGCCCTAAGAATGGCTCCCAGCACTGTAAGAAAGAGAAAAGAAAAGGAAAGAAAAGACAAGACTTGCTTTCAAGGTGCTTTGGCACACTTTCATTTTAAGATCCCACAGGCATTTGGAAGGCAAAGGTACGCATAGTCAAAGCTACCACTCAGATAGGCAATTTCCCCAGTTGCTTCCATTCACCGCCTCTTTAGCTTAGTATAAGATGGCTCATGTCAGTGGGCCTGCATTCTGTGGATTTCAGCTTTATAGTAGGAGGGCTTTCGGGACTGTACCCTCTCACACACTCCCACCTGGCACCCACACTCAGGAGGATTCTACACTTTTGCACAACTGTAGTGAGTGGATTCTCACTCACACACCTTCATTCTACAATATTAACTGCAATGAAGCTATGGGCCCGTACCACAAGTATGAAAGCACTGAAGGCTTAGAGGGATAGTTTTAGGTTTCCTGCTTAGACATCTGCTGTATTTAATAAAAATATTAAAATTAATATTTTTAAATATTAATAAACCAGGATGTGGTTGAATTCCCGGCTTGCTTAGCACTGACCAAACTAAATTCTATAGCCCAATCTGCTAGGCTACTTTTATAGAAATAAGGCTAGGATTTCTTTGTAATGAGAAGCCATGTGCAAATGGCTTCTCTGGAACATACATCCTTGGGAAGTGTGCCTTCCCATGCTGACACTGGGCAAGGCCTTACAGCTTAATTTGTCCAATGGAACAATAACAAGCTTGACATGCATAGCGATTTGGCCAGGCTTGTGTGTGCTCTTGCTCCCTCTAGCCTGCGTCATCACTGTGATTACATAGCCAGGCTAGCTGGCTGGAAGAATGTGTGAGACATAGAGGAAGCTGATTGGTCCAGCTAGCACATCTGCAACTGAGTTCAAATGTCTGCATCCTCAGCTGGTAGCCATCTTAGCCCTTAGCTCCAGCCTCAGTTACCAGTTTCAGAACTATGAGCAATGGATGTGTTTGGTTGCATGCTGCTGATTTGTTTGCTTCTTAGTCATCATTTCTGTGGCAATGAATGATTACTAATTCTTCACCACATACCAGAGTTTTGGTACAACTGACATTCGGGGATGGATATGGTGGGCATATAACTTTAATCGTAGCACTTGGGAGACAGAGACACAAGGATAAGGAGCTCAAGGACACCCTGACATGAGACTCTGTCTCCAAAAACCAAACAGCAATAACAACAATAGTATATAAGAAATTCGGGTGTGGGGGCATCATTCAGGAGTTGGAGACAGGAAGATCACCAGGTGAAGTCCAACCTGAGCTATCGCATGGGCTGGCATACAGCTCTGCGACAGACGCTTGCCTAGCATGCATGAGGTCCAGGGTTTACACTTCCACACTGCAAAAAGTCACTGTTTGTGGGAAAGATTCATGTGGAATAGTATACATGTATAGCAGAAAAATGTTTTACGGATTTTGCTTAAAGGTAGTTTCTAAATATTACCACAGAAGGACTTTTAATGGGAGATTGTACCAGATCCACAGTGTAGAAAATGGAGCAAAGCTGGTTAAAGTGGACACATGAACAAGTCAGAGGACTCACTCTGCTCAGACGCACCTACTCATGCTGGCAGGTACCGTGGTCACAGTTTGGAAAATGTTTCCAAAGCTATCAAGGAGACCAAGAGTCTAAAGGATTTAAGCAAGTTGGCCAGTCATGTCGTAAATGAGTACCAAAGCCAGAAGCAGAAACCAACCTTCCAGAAGTTCAAGGTACAAAGAGAGGTGGGAGATAGCTCTCCGTGTGGCCATTTCCCAAATCCACCCGCAGTAGATTTCTAGCTCCCTCCCTGAAGAGTACGTAAGCAGAGCCATATCCTTTTCACTGTCTAGCCTCCCTGGGCAGTCTCAGGACACCTGTTGTGGACACTGTTGGGCGACAGGCCATGAGCCCACATGCAAAAGCCCCTTCCTGTTGGGATGTATAACCATACACAGCTCTATGGAACATGTGCAGCTGCAGTAATGCCCTTTTCTTCTCTATCCAAAGTGCTCTGGTTGGCCCTCAAAGCACAATCACTTCCATTTACTTTTCCCTGGCCTTTACACTTCTTCCTTAACTCTTCCAGTAAGTTCTCTTGCTGTTGTTTGGGGTCCTTACAATGATCTTTTTCATCATGCTGCCTTCATGGCTGTCTTAGTGTTTCTATTGCTGTGAAGAGACACCATGACCACAGCAACTCTTACAAAGAAAACATCTCCTTGGCATGGCTCCCTTACAGCTCAGAGGATCAATCCATTATCACCATGGACGTGTCAGCAGACAAAGTACTGGAGTAGTAGCTGAGAGTCCTACATCTTGTAGGCAAGTCAACTGGCACACTGGGCAGCGTCCTGAGCATAAGAGACCTCAAAGCCTGCCCCCACAGTGACACACTTCCTCCACCAAGGCCATACCTACTACAACAAAGCCATACCTTCTAATAGTGCCACTTCCTATGAGAGTATGGGGACAATTGTATTCAAACTACCACAACAGTCCAGTTGCTTTTGCTCTTGACTGCACTTCTACTTCACTATCTTGGCCCCCACTTAGTAAACATATTAGCATATAAAAATCCCATGTTTACCTCTGAATCTCTTTGGATTATCCAAATTTTTCCGTGGAGATCTATGAAGAATCTTAATCAGTTATTAATCTATAAAACCTCTTTTTAATATCACCTTCATGTTGGTCATCACCTCCCACAGAACTTGAGTTCTAAAATTCTGATGATAAATTTTCTTTATGCTGGAGTTTTCTGGAATAATTTTCAGGATGTTCTGTTTACTAAGTACAAAATCACAAAAGAAATAGTTTGCCATTTGCCATTGTGTGCAAATTTTTCAAGGCTGAAAAAAATGCAGTAATTCTGTAGAAGGGATTCTCAAAAAAAGGAAGGAAGAAAAAAAGAAAGAAAAAGAAAAAAAGATTTAATGCTTCCCTCACCCATTTCTTGCTCAAACTACTCCAATCACATCAAGAATGAATGATTGTCACAAGCCTATAATCCTAGAATCTGGGGAGACTGAGTTGGGCTAATCGCAAATTCAAGTCTTTCTTAGGCAGGATAGTAAGTTCTATGCTAGTGAAGACAACTTAGTAAGAACCTTAAAGATGCTTGGAAGTAGCTCATTGGTAGAGCACTTGCCTAGCGTCTGAGAGGCCTTAGGTTCAACCTTCTAGCCCTACACAGTGTCACCAAGATCAAGAGAAGAGAGAGAATGAAAGCTAGGGATTGCTCAAGTCGGAAAAATGACATCTTCAGAGCTCTGAAGAGACAAATTAGCATGCAGTTTGGGGCTGAATGAAAATTACAGCTGTGAGGGAATCCTATGGATGAAGCTCTATCACTTCTTCATCATTAAGAAAAAGAGGTATCACTTTTGGGTATATATCCAAAGGATGCTCAATTGTGCCACAAGGACATGTGCTCAACTATGTTCATAGCAGCTTTGTTTGTCATAGCCAGAACCTGGAAAGAACCTAAATGCCTCTCAACTGAAGAATGGATAAGGAAAATGTGGTACATTTACACAATGGAGTACTACACAGCAGAAGAAAATAATGACATCTTGAATTTTACAAGAAAATGGATGGAGCTAGAAAGCATTTTGAGTGAGGTAACTCAGACCCAGAAAGACAATTATCACATGTACTCACTCATAGGTGGTTTTCAACATAAAGCAAAGAAAACCAGCCTACAAACCACAGTCCCAGAGAACTTAGACAACAATGAGGACACTAAAAGAGACTTACATAGATCTAAGCTACATGGGAAGTAGAAAGTAGAGAAAGACAAGTTGCCTGAGTAAATTGGGAGCATGGGGACCTTGGGGGAGGGTTGAAGGGGAGAGGGGAGAGGCAGGGAGGGACACAGAGAAAAATGTAGAGCTCAATTAAAAGAAGAGGTATCATTTGCTTTGTTTGTAGGTTTGCTTTCTTGTTTCTATTCATCAGAAAAACTCAGTCATTTGTGACCATTTGTTCAGTGTTCTAGTTTCAGCGTGGATCATTTTTTGTGATATTCAATGAATTTTCATTATGAACAATTATTAATATAGAAATGCATCATATTAAAATGATAGGGGTAATTTTTAGGAGTCCAAAACCAATTTTGCACCATCTCTGAAATCCTCTTGAAGTCACCTTTCTGACCCCTAAGTGTGAGTGTACATCTGAGAGTAGGTGTGATATGTAGGAAGGACTTAGAACTGAAAGAAATTCACTGTAAAAATCCACCTCTTTATCTGCATACAAAAAGACTGAGAACCCACCCTCTGCACTGCAGACAGCCAAGCTGACTGCCATTGTTACCTTCTGCATTGCAATGTGTCATAATTTGCTTATCCTTGCTTTTATGCCTAAAGAGAGAGATGAAGAGGCAGGAACACCTCCACTTCTTTCTAAATATAGAAAATAAGCTATGTTTAACCATCTGCTTAACCCCCACGAATCGCCTTCTAAAATCTCTAAATTCTAGCTGTCCTCAGAAATGCATTAGCTAGAAGTGCCCTTTCTGGGCGGGAGACTTGCAGGCAGTTTTAAACTGAATATTTCAAACTGTCAAAAATTAGTTAAGAAATATGAAAAATTGTAAGTTTAAGTATATTGTGCTGAGGCTAAAGGATCATACGATTGGTTTTAGTTGTGTCAGGGTTATAAATTAAGAGGGAAACAACTAGTCTTGAGGAACCAGATGTTACTGTGTCCACTTTACTAATGGAAGACACATCTACTGAAATACACATGTTGTTTTCATTTCCCCCTCTACCATGCTGGGGTGTTTACTCTCCTTGACGCTACAGCATATAAGCTGGAATCCGGCAGAGACCATAATTGTAAAGACTCCTCTAGGCAACTCAGGGTTGTTCTGAGACTTCCAGAAAATTTAGCATAGCCTCACCCTTTTCTCTCAGCAGAGGCCCTGGGGGCGTAAGAGAGGACACTTTGTCTCTCTCTCCTCCCTCCCAAATCAGGCTAATCGTTCAGGAGGAGAATAATTTCTCATACCTTCTGGTTGACTAAAATACCAACACGATATATACCTAATAATTCTTGGCGTTCCTGTATCAGTGGAGAGCTATTTTAGCCTCAACCATAATTCAAAGTGTTAGTTAAAGCAATACATTGACTGGCACTCTCTTTCTAAATATTTTTGAATAAATGAATAAATTAATGTGTTCCTAGAAAATATAAGCAGGTCATGAATCAGAGAGAGCAAACTACTTGCAGTTTTAAAGAGGGGAACCTTAGAATGAAGTCAGTTGAAGTGGGGGCAGAGGGGAAGTCCCTTTGAGCCCAGGGTGAGAGAAGGGAGCCAGGCAATTGTAGTTTGGTGTGGGATCAGGGCTTTGCTTTGAACAGGACAGGGACAAAGAGGAGCATTTGTGGAAGGCCTCGCTGCCCAGTTAGTGCACTCAGCTGTTCAGCTTTCTATGCTTTCTAAGGAGTTAATCTCACTTTTAATATGAACACTTTATTATAGAAGAGCTTGGCTCCCCAGGGATTTGCTAATTGAGATGTCACTGTATTCCCGGTGGCTGTGAATCTTCCTCCTTGGGGAGCACAGATGACCTTTGGAGCCAGCCAAAAGTCATTTAGCACCAAGCAGGGTGGGCAAGGCAGGAGATCCAGCTGAGTAATAGAGTCTAAGGACAAAACAAAAGGAGACCATAAAACAGGAGAGATTCTGACAGAGGCTTCAAAACCTGGAGCAGCAGCTTCCAAATCAATGTGTCATCTTCTAAGGTGACTCTTTTAAAGGACACTCTTCATCTGCATACCAGTGTGGATGCATTTCTACTAAGTCAAGATTCACAGTCTCAAGAAATCTAACAGCTAATACCTAATATCTTCTGATGGATTTTGGGATATCTACTCTGGAAGTTCAACTGATCCTAGCCTCCCTGTGCCATATCCTACCCTTAGCCCTAGCCAAAGTTGCACACCCAGGGTTCCAGTCTGGTGCGGGAGAATTTTCTGTATTCTGTCAATCATGATTTAAATAAATGCTGATTGGCCATTAGCCAGGATGTATGGGTGGGACAACCAGACAGGAAGCAGAGGCAGAGCAAGGAGAATAGAATTCTGAGAAGCAGGAAGCTCTCTTGGCATTCCTGTCTGGACCATCAAAGAAGCAGGATGTGACCTGCCCGCTGAGAAAGGTACTGAGCCATGTGGCTAACATTGATAAGAATAATGGGCTATGTACGCTACAAGAGCTAGTAAGAAGCCTGAGCTAATGGGCCAATCAGTTTGTAACTTATGGAGACTCTCTGTGTGATTTTCTCTGGGACCTAATGACTGTGGGACCTGGTGGGAGGACAGAAACCAACCAGGCCCTCATGTTACACCAGTCCAGCCTGGTGAATTCACTGAATCCTTCCCTGTCTCTACACTCCCTAACATCCAGATCACACATGTTGTATGCCATCCAATCTGGTGAGTTCCAAGGACCCTACCAAACATTCACCATTTGCAACCTTCAGACTCGGTCGGGGTTGTGTGTCCTATGCTCTGGTGTAGGCTGATGAGTTCTGGCACACTGGCCAACCTGCACCATATCTAACCTCCAGGCCTAGTCGGGACCACAAATTTGTGTACAGACCTGGTGAATATCTGCAACCTTGCCTGCCTGCATCATCCCCAACCCTCAGGCCCGGTATCAGTCACACAGCCTACATACTGTCCTGGCCTCCTGGCCTGGGAAGTACCCAAGAACCCAGTCCACTCATGCCACCCACACTCGCAGGCAAAGCTCAGGTGGCAAAGCTTGCAAACAGCCCGGACAGATCAAGCCATTGTCTCATTCTTGTGCTTTCATGCTCGCCGCTGAGTTGGAATCACCTATTTCTCCAACACTGAGTTGATACCAATCCACATTGAGTATCTGAAGCACTGACCTATACTAACTGCTCATTCCTGATCTGAAATCCAACAAGCCTAGGCAATGTATACATGTGTGTGTGTGTGTGTCTGTGTGTGTGCGTGTGTGTGTGTGTGTGTGTGTGTGTGTGTGTGTGTGTGTGAGAGAGAGAGAGAGAGAGAGAGAGAGAGAGAGAGAGAGAGACTCTTTAGTTTTAGAGAGCATGGGGATCTTTTAGCACATTTAAAAGATTTTTTTTGAGACGGTTTCTCTATGTAGCTTTGGAACCTGTCCTGGAACTCACTCTGTAGACCAGGCTGTCTTTGAACTCACAGAGATCCATCTGCCTCTGTTTCCCGAGTGCTGGGATTGAAGGCGTGCGCCACCACCGCCCAGCTAAAAAAAAAATTTTATGTCACTGTGACATATCAAGTACTAGGCAGATCCTAAACTTCTGAACAGAAAATATGTAAAAGTTAATTATTCATGTAAAATAATTTTGGTCAGACCTTTTCTTCTGCGCGAACTGAGCACAGTGATGCAGATGCACTATCCCACCACAACACAGCTTTATCCTCATTCGTTACAAATTCACTTTCCTTCCAGATAGAAGGAAACCCAAAACATCTAGTCTGCTATCTTATTTGTGATAACTATACAAAAACTTTCAGTGAATCAAATCCTCTAATAGTGTATGGTTGCCAGATTGAAAAGAATAAATAAAAATACACAACATTCAGGCAGCTGAGGCAGGAGGATTGTAAATTTGAGGCTTGCTGGGCTGCATTATAAGACCTTGTCTTAAACAAAAAGTACGTATATGTGGGGCACAATTATCAGAAAGTCAAGGCTATGCAAATGCCCTATTTCATCTCTGGAAATATCACAAAAGAACTCAAAAGCAGGGGAGTCAATGAACTATTCACTAGTGGGATCTCTGAGCTTCCACCAGTGGGGGGCTGTGGGGTCTCTGACATCCTCAGAATGTCACACAATATGTGTCTAGGTGACCCCAGGGAATACAGACTGTGCAGATGTTGTTTCTGATAGTTAGGGGACTGGAGGGTTGAGGCGAGGGGAGGGAAAGATCAGCTCCTGGAACCCTGAGTGTGGGATATTGTGTGTGTATAAAAGAACTGAAAGGGAGAAGAAGGGGATGCTTTCCATGTATGGCTGTAGATTATGAATTGGATCCCCTTTAATGTTCCTTGAGAGAGCAAGTCAAGATTAAAATTGCTTTTTAAATTACTCTCGGTTAACTGGATTGTGTGTCTTTCAGTGACACTGCACAAAGATTAAGTCATAAATCCTCAGGGATTTATTTGAGTTGCAAACAGTGTAATTTTTCCTGTTTTCTTTCTCTCCAGTTCCCTATGGTGGAATCTGAGGCTGAGTTGCCACCCATGAGGCCATTGCCAGGAAGCTACCAGGCAGCTGCTGAGACCAGATGTGTGACCTTTCCACCTCCCCCAAGTCCAATTGCGCCTTGCCAGCTCAATTCTGCTATGGATCAGACAACAGTGCAGGGAGCACACACTTAGTGAAAGGAGTATTACTTAAATATTCTCCTCATGTATGTGCATTAAATATGTTTGCTTATCAAGTTATGGATGCCTACTTCTAACAAGGATTAGAACTGGTTGGCAATATTTTAAGAGTGTGAAAGCACTAAGAGTCAAATGAGGAGAGGGACGTGTCTGAGAGCCCTGAGCTCCTTAAATCAGAATCCAATGAACCTGTTCTCTCCCAGTCCAAGGAACATAATTAATGGCTTTCTCAGGGGATCGATTCACCTGCTAGTGGTAGTATGGCTTTTTCATACAGATAGCCAGTCTGTGATTTGCTACTGTAGCAACATCTAATCTGGCTTGTGTTGCTCTTTGTGAATTACAGCAAAGTAGCTACTACATTAGCTAGGTGGTTGACTCTGTGGCTTTTCTTCTTAGTTATTTTTGGAGATTTCTGTTGTGTTCTGTTTCACCTTTCCCTGCGGCAGTTGCACAAATTTCTTAGAAGTGGTATCTGTCTGTTTTGCACAACAGCAAAAGTTTGTCAAAGCACGGGCTTTGAGGGAACTCTTGCATGCTTCTGAGAACACACAGGTGGTATGGTTGCTCAATGCTTTTGCTCTCTCTTAGTTTTCTTTCCCCACTGATTTTTTTTCTCTTTCTCCTTCTAGGAAATGTGTGTTTGACATTTACTGAAATTCCATATACTAAAGCAGAAATGCCAGCTGCTCTTCTTGCCATCAATAAACCTCTCACTCTTGCCTTAAGAGTTAACAGAGAACAATTATTGTGACAGAGTAATTTGCAGCCATGTTAGGACTCTGTGAATTGGCAAAGAACTTCCATCGACACCCGTAGGTGCTCAAGGAGGAGGCTATTTTCATTTCCAAATTCACACTTTCTTTATAAACTCAGTTTTCAGGGGAAGAAAGTGATTCTTCCATTGGTTTGTCTAGTTTCTTAGGGGCATCTGAAGAGCTGAATCTCTCCTGTCTGTGTAGAGGCAGCACTTCAGGGGGAAGCAGCAAGCGGTTCCCCCTCAAAGCACATTTCCTCGGCATCGTACACGGGCCTACATTCCCTAAAGAAGAGGATGCCTCGCCACTGAAAATCCTGCCATGTCTCATGTGTCATTTATCAGTGTTGTCCGCCCCACTAAGTACTCGCTGCAGCTCGTATACACAACGGAGTGGAGTTATCTGATCCGAAGACAGTGAACAGAAGAATCGGATGAAAAGAAGCACATCTGACCAACAGTGAACAGAAGAATCGGATGAAAAGAAGCACATCTGACCAACCGGCGAGAGTTCGAGCTTGGGAGGACTCCACAGACATCAGTGAATAAAGGAAAAATTAAAAAGCTCACCAAATTTGTGGATCAAAAATACGAGGAATATGGAAAATGACTATATCAGAATTTTAAATGTTTTTGACAGGCAAGAGAAATAATGAGTTGACTAAAACAGTCAGATTTAACTGGGATAAATAAAGTGACCTTACAATTGGGTTAAAAAATCTAATTGTATCCAAGCAAGAGAAGAGAAACCTAGCTTAGCCGTCTTTGACATTTGGACAATAGGAGACTCAATATTTTCTAGATCTGTCTTATAAAAAGTAAAGTCAAGGATTAAGGGATGAAACCCAATGGGAAAGTGAAGGTAAAAGGCGGTGGCAGCAAAGACAACCAGGATATAGTTTAAAGTGCAGTCAAGAAGAGTCACTGGGCACAAAATCCACAAATAGCAACTTAGTGCTTGGCTACCTCTTAACTGGGTTCTCTAGCAGGAAACACAAGAGACAAGAACTAAAGCATCAAAAAGGAATAGCAGGTAAAGAAATATGCAAATCAGCACAACGTGGTGCACTCCCACACCTGCCCTGTGCCTGCATTACTAGCAAGTGAGGCAGTCGGTTAGCAAACCGACGTCTCTGAGAGGAGTAAAGAAAGAGGAAGGACAGCAAATCATGTGGCTGCTCTCCTATAGGGCAAGACTCAAACAGAAGTCTCAACTGTTTAGCCTCTGCCACTGGCCACCAGATACACTAATGTGACTTTATCCAGTTTCAGAAGGAGCTGTCTTCTTCAGCTGTACCAGAGAAGAAGCGCCCAGCATAGCTGAAGTGCCCAACAAGTGAGAGCAATCAAGACAAACCGAAAGGACACACAGCTTTTGTTCAACCCCTTTGTCTGGTTTCCAACATGTAGAAAGTCGGCAGGCAGTACAACCAGAGACACAGGGGTCTAGAAAAGAAAAACCAAAAAAGGTAAAAACAAAAAAAAAAAAAACCTTTCAAAAAAAGGTATATTGTCATTTTAAGCCAAACATAGCATAATGGCTTTTTTTGTCACAGGCCGAGTATGAAAGACCAAGTGTTCTTTAGTTATTAACATTGCAGTATTTATAGCCTGTGCTCTTTCCAAAAGCCAATAAAAATGTTTTAAGGCTTCAAAAGATTTACTATTTACAAAATATAAAACTGATAAACTGAAATTAATAAATGTTTAATTAAACATCTACAAAATGTAACAAGATGTAGACTACATTATTTGTTGTGTTTGGCATTCATAAAATTTCATTACATTTGAAAATAATTTGTATGTCAGATATTCAAGTTTTATAAGAATTTCTGACTATGCACGATGTTTATGACAAGGAAATCATTGCCAATCATAAATTGAGTTGCTCATAAATTTTTTTCAAAAGTGAATGATTTTCAAAATCCCTTCAAACACTTTATGACAGCAAACAACTTATATGAGCTAACAATGACTTTATTGTGTTATGCATAATATAGTGAAGTAGCCAGAGGGATGATGGCCATGGGCTCCTGCTGTCACACGGGAGCTGATAATGAAGCCGATACTAAGAACCATCTTCCCATCCAAGAGCTGTCCCGCAAAAGGATTACAATGAGACTTTGAATTTCTACTTCCCATGTATCAACTATTCAAGTCAAAATAAGTAATTTCATCTCTCTTGCCACAGTTCTTTATGTCTTACACAGGACTGATAATGTCTACCTTATTGGTTATAGATAATTGAGAATGCTATAGGTTCTAACCCAGGGCCCAACAAAAACCCGAGTCACAATAGATACCATTACTACAAGTGATTCATTACAGTGTCTGGAAAAAGGGAGCTGTCTGTGAGGACCTGTAGATTTTATGTCAAGTGGGAAGAGCTGAGAGATTTTAGATGAAGAAGAGACATGGACACTAATGTCCCCAAGACCTTTTCCATGAAGATGTACATGTATTCAACATGTTATATTAAATATAACATTGCATAAAACATGAATGGAACAGATTAGTGAATAAATCATCAGTTAAAAATGGCTAGATGTTAATACATAATAGGCTATAAGGTTTGAATTTGTGCTTTTGGCTCTAGAAGACAAAAGCAGAACCAGTGGTTCAGAGCTGTAACAGAAGCACAGGTTGTGCCTTTTAGGGAGTAACTATTGAATTAGAAATGGCAAAAATGGGATAGCCTTCCTCACTGGCAGGGAGAGGGGTTGCAATGTATAGACACTGAGATGTGGAAGAAAGGCTGGGAGTAGCAGATACACTCAGCAGACTCTTTCTACAGCTTCCACCTTTCTGTTAGCGCTTCAGCTTGGGTCAGAAAACAGACGGAGTGTCAGTACTGTCTCGGTTGTATTTTCCACCCCATTGCCTACAGCGTGTCCCAGTGGGAGGAAACTGCTACTCTACTGTGGACATTTCCATTCACATAAATGCGGGCTGCAATTGTGTTGCTGCATATATTAGAAGCTATTCCTGTTTATCTTGTTGCTTTCTGTTCTATCATGAACAAATCAGAGAACAAGGAGGAGGAGGAGGTGGAAACATTTAATAAAATATGTTAGCTAAGCATTAGGAAAAAGAAAACATTGTCCTAACTGCATTACAGCCATGAATTCTTTAAAATTCAGTATAAATGCTGACTGAATGAAGCAGGAAAATATTAAAATATTTTGAACAGTAAATTCTTTCCAGTCACTAAAAAGGCAACATTGTGGGACATAGTGGTCTGCACCTTTAATTCCAGCACTTGAGAGATAAAGGCAGCAGACCTCTGAGCTCAAAGACAGCCTGACTCAAAAGGCAAGTCACAGAAACTAGCCGGGGCTGCATAGGCAGAACCAGTGTTTGTTTTTTACTGCAGTGCCATCTTTTCTGTTGGGAGATGCCAAGATGCCAAGAAGGGCCTTGACTGCCCAACTTTTGGAAGTCTCAAATTACCATTTAGTTTTCTTCTTCACTTAATGTATATTGCTGTCCATATCCCTTTTTGCCTGCTGTTGACAACTTCTTAGCTACTTCTATGAAGGTGTATCACTATAAGCAAGTCACTAAGGCCCAGTGACCATGGCCTGACATACAAGTGTTGACTGAAGGGTGCTGCAGGTGAGGGTGTATGATGTCATGTAATGGTCTGTGGATCCTATAGGTCCTTTCCTCTTCTGTGGCCATGCTTTCCTTTGTCCTACTAATGTGTCTCAGCTGTAGTGGAACAGGGATGTGGCCCTTTGAGGACAGAATTTGTGCCGTTTGTATGTTGCTAAAGAGAACTACAGTAGCATGGTGACCACACCTCTTTTTCATAGGACAAGAGGCCAGCTTTACTGTTGGGCAACAAGCAGCACAGGGCTGTATCTCAGAGCCTTTATTTCCTCCAGGTCAGTGCAAACTGGACCTTCCTGCTTATAGGAAACTGTGTTTAGCAGAAAGTCCTGATGCCCTAGATGTAGGTCCTAAAAATAAAAACAGTCCAAAGCCTGATCTTGGACAAAGACAGAATTTTATGTCTCTGGAAGCCCGGAGCAGCAAATCCCTGCTGAAGTGAAGAAGTCAGGCATAAGTGTGCCACAGCAGAGCTTTTCCTGTCTCTCCATCCAACTCTCACTTTTCATAGAACATCTACCCTGAACCCCGAACAAGCCAAGCTGCTTCCACTGAGAAACGACCGTGGAACTGTTTTCCAGCCAGGGAAGGGGCTTGTGCTGTGTCACCCGAGGTCCTCAGGGACAGGCTGAGTTCAGGGTATGGTCCGAGTCTCGGAAACAGCTTCTTTTCCCATTGTGGAAAGCTAATTGGCCCTTGTGGAAATTGAACCTATGCCCTTAGACTAATTAACACTATTGCCTATTAGCTCCAGCTGAACTAACTTCCGAAAACACACATTCATTTTATTTAGTAGATAGCAATTTGCATTTTTAAAAGATAGCCTGCCCATAGCTTCTGGCCACTAAATGTGCCTCAAATTCCACACACGTCCAAGTCAGCACGGACTTGGCACACAATCTGGCTACTGAGGTGTTAGGAGGGGCAGTTGGAGCTAGAAACTATTGCTTACAACCTCTCTGTCACTAACTAAATGACCTTCCTGGAATAAGTGATTAGCCTCACAGGACCTGGTTCCTCTTCTGTAAAGGAGGAAAGTAGCGTAAAGGCTCTCTAATCTCTATTCTTGGTGTAAAAGGCTGTGATCTTTATAACTCCATGCTCCGAGAACATGGATCTGGACTGACAAATGGCAGGACATGCTGCCAGTAGGGGAGACTTAGTTAATAACTGAACCTCCTCGTTAGAACCCAAGCTGCACATATAACTCTTAATTCAAGTTAATGGGAATTAGAAACATCACCAGCAAAACAATCGATGCCTACCCCTTTAGTCCATGACTTCCTGGTCTGTCATTTAGCTGCCTGTGACCAGATGTCCCTTCATAACCAGGAGACCTGAAGGAACCCTGAGGTAAACTGGCCGAGGCGAGGCTGACAGCAGGACACAGTGATCTTTGGGGTGAAGGTGCATTCCCATTGCAAGCCAAGTCCATGGCAGAGCAAAAGCAGCCATGACAGATGGAGAAGAAACAGATGCCTCCTAACCCATCCTCAGCAGGGTCAAGCTTGGTGGCCCTACTCTTCAATGAGATGCACTGAAAGGAATCTGCCAAGGAGATTTTATAAGGTGCCCTTCTCAGGAATCATCATCTCCATATGCCATCTCTACAATACATGAGCACATTTGCCCTCCAGGTTGTTAGATCAAATGGGACGGGTAATGAATTATGCATAGAACTCTTATTTAACCAATAGCAGTCAGTTTAGTTACATGTCTATTTGTAGACAGAAGATGGGCAGTCTCATGTGCACTGAAGCTCTGGATTGCTCCCTGGCAGTCAGGATGGCTGCGCGCACACCACGACCATAGCGAAGTCTGCTGTGCTTTTCTTTCCTTCAGGAACCCGAAATGGCAAACAGGAGATGCACATGCCAGGAGCCTTTCCTGCCTCGCTCTGCCTGGACACTGTCTGGGCTTTTCCCTTGACCCCATGGTGCTATCCAGTTCCCCCTTGTCAGGTCCGTCTGAAAGCTGCGATTTCCTCTCCTGACAGGCAGCAGGAAGGGGAGAAAGCTGCAGGCCAACCTTTGCTCTGAGAGCACTGGAGAATTCCTAACAAAGGCGGCTCATGACAGGGTGTGTTCAGGAAATATTGATAAAGTGAGAAAGAGAGGGAGAGAGGAGGGAGAGAGGCCTTGTGAGGCCCACCTCCCCAACTCCACCACACACACAACAAAACACCCCTCCTCTCTCTCCACCACATGTTGGTTGAGATGCCAAGGGGTCTTCTGCACGGCTAGCCCAAACAGATATTTGTATGCTTTGGTTTAGTTCCACGTTGAGAACTGAGATATAGTCATGAGTTCCTTACTGAAAAAATGGTGAAATATTAAACTTTCCTTGTGGGAGCTAAATGGATTAAGCAATATAAAGGGCATAGAAAACAAGCTAACAGAAGGTAAATGTGTGTGCCAGTCCTTCTTAGTATATTATTATTAATAATTATAAGATTATTTTGGGAAAGGAAACTACAGTACAGTAACAGACTGCTTCTCTTCTGTTTTTTTTGTTTTGTCTTCTAAAATTAACAGACAAGAAGACCCTGAGAACAGCACTGTGACTGTGTTCTCCCGGGCCCTTGCTCTTTGATTTTGTTCTGTTCTTAATAATTTCATTTCTTTGCTGCACAGCAGCGCTGTAGCTCTGGACAGATGTACAGCTGTTCAGGTGTTGCTGCTTGCACTGGTTTTTATTTTTGAATTCTACTCAGATCACAACTACAAAAGAAGAAAAACTGACCATCTTGAATGGTGGCCTTCTCATTTGTAAAACGGTGTGATCATGTTTATCCCGAATGCCTCCTAGCATTGGAGAAAGAGAGAGAGAGAAATCCACTGAGACACTATAACATGGAAAGACACTAAGGAAGGAAAATTGCTATAGAGACAGAAGCAGAGCCTAGATCTTTGAATTAATTTTCTGCACTGGTTAGATCAACGTTTTCTCCACGGCGAGTCCTTCCTCATAGTGAAAGTTTGCCGCTGAAGAATCATTCAGTTGGATTGCGTCACACCTGCACAGTGTCTTCCCACCTCAAAATGCCAGGCTAGCCGTAGGAAGAAAGCTTGGCTGCTCAGCCCTCCTCCATAGGACCCTTTGCTGACAGCCTTCTCTTCCCCACTCGGCTTTATCACGCTCATCGTGCCGCAAGCTCTTTGTGTTTCTGTGGAGGTTTTTATTTCTTGCCTTTAATGTAAAATGACAGCCAAATCTTCAGAAAGTTCGCCGTTGAGAGTATGTCTTCTACATTCCCGCAGTCCCTGTTGTTTAGTTCTGCTTGTTGCGCTGTCAGATAAAGGCCCATGAGCAGTCTATGGGAATTATTAATGAAGATTCGACTGGTTTTTCTTCTAGAAATGGATCACTTCACTTTTCATCTCACTGGCATTTTACATTAGCAAACTAAAAATAGCCATGAGTATTCTAGGGAAGGAAATATCAATATTTGGCAGGGTGTTCTTTGCTTTCCAGTTGTTATATTTGGTTCTTTGCCCAGTTAGGGCAAAGATAAACGAATCCTTTTTAATAGTATAATCTCCAAATCAGTATCCATGGAGTTTTTGTTTAGAACAAGAACAGAATCTCATTTTCTGACACCTTCCTTTAAGCACAGGTCTGTCTCTGCCTGTCCTGTAAAACAGCCATTTTTACATGAAATCCGACAGTCGTGGTTGTGGGAAAGAAATTGTCCGCCCTGCACTGCAGCAGGAAAAGAAGTCTGCCCTGCACTGCAGCAGGCCCGTTGCAGCTTTTCTGCAAACAGCTGAATCTCTGCAGGCTGCTGGCTCTTGATCCATGCTGGTCCCGTTTATGAGCATGGATTGTCTGTGGCGTGTTGCAATACCCTGCCCTGCAGAACCCATTGTGGGCCACATTCATCAGAGCTTTCTTTCACAGAGAGAGAACCGTGTGTCAGAATATCATATGGATGAAGTTTGACACCTTTATTCATCTTCTATTTATGGGATGAACACACAGTTAAAAGGCAGCTTGAGAGCATCAAATCCAAGTCTACCAATGGCCTAAGTGGAGTTCAACTTAGGTCTTCTGAGGTGAAGGAGAAATGAAGGAAAGAAATGAAGTGCCTGTTTCAATTTAATACTTTAGGTCTCTCTCTCTCTCCTTCCAGCTCCCTTTCTCTCTCTCAATCAAAAGGCTGAGACTTTCTTTGCCCCCCTGAAGTTTTAGGGTTTCAGATGCTTTGAGACACAATCTGTGCAATTGTGGCATCTGTTTTTTTCCAGACAGAGTATTACCACTATAAAGTAGCTTAAACTGTGGGGTCCTCCCTGCTGGGGGCCACTTCAAAAGCAATGTTTGAAGTCCCCTGATGCTGGCTGCAGGTGAAAGCGCTGACCATTGTGTTTAGTTTATTAATTACTTTAGGGCACAAAAATGCTAATTTTCATCTACATCTCTCGGCCTGTCTTCTTCCTTTGAGTTAACAGCCTTCAAGTCTGTTTTGTTTCTGCTTCTGTCATACACAAGTAACTTTAGTTCCAAATATTGCTACAATGTAGTTATTTAACACCTTGACTTGGGGTTATTAGCATGTCTTTTGAAAGAGAATATTGTCATTTTGCCCTAAAGAAAGCAAAAATTGGAGATTGAGGCAAATCCCTCCCAAACTCCTACTAAGTGGAGATAGACAGAAAGCCCCTACTTAATAATTTCATTAAAGAAGGAAAAACAAGTCTCTGGCTGGCAGTTTCTGGAATCCCTTGAATTATGAAGAAGAAAATTGTCCTCCTGCTTCCTAGAGGAGAAAACAGTCGGCCAACTTTTAATCACAGTTGATTGTCTCACCCCAACCACAGCCTGCTTGCTGCTAAACATTTTTTCCCAACTCAAACCAGTCAACAGGAATCTCTGTGGTGTAAAGCCAAACAACCCCCACCACCAAAGTTCAGACACAGTCACCAGACAAAAATTTGCTAAGAACAAGCACAAGTGAGCAGCTAATGGATCCCATATGTAGTCACTAATGTAAGTTTACGAGAACTTCCAAGAGATTTCTGAAGAGAGTCTTGTAGTACAGATGAAGATCAAACACCGAGTTTCTTGTCACAGCAGACAGCTGATACTCAGTCTACAGTTCCCCTGAATTTGTCCTGGTAAACATTAGGAAAGTTCTGACTGCAATGTTTGCTTTGTCAGAGCTGGCCACAACCATGTGGTAGCCTAAGGAAAGTATTTAGATGTAGCTTCCTTCCTCATGGTACAGACCCATCATCCATTGGAGTCTATTGCTTGGAATTCATTTTATCCCAAAGAAGGGGTTTCATTGAGCAAAGCAATTTTCTTCACTCAGGAAAATGGTGTGCATCTCAAAATAACTCTTTGCTTCAAATACCCATTCACTCCTTCTCTAGGGAGTGAGTTTCCTCAGAGTCATACTGAACAGCTTAGCAACACACCCACTCTCCTGAATGATGGTTGTGCACATGCAAGAGAGATTTGTTGTTGTTTGTCCCATTGGTTGTAGTTGGAGCAGAAGCAGGGAAATTGGGGCAGACTGGGGGTGGGGGTGGAGTTAAAAGGCTTACCACTTCTTATTGTTTTCTTTCCCCTTGTGTGTGTCATGAACTTTGACTTATAGAGATGAAATCTCTCCTCTCTCTCTCTCTCTCTCTCTCTCTCTCTCTCTCTCTCTCTCTCTCTCTCTCTCCTCTGTCCTTTTGTTAGTGGGATGGCTTCTATGAGGAAATCACAACCACTAGAATGTCCTTGTAGGTTTTTTAAGATGACCAGAAGGGTCTGGGAATCCTGTCTGGAAGACTACCCCAACGGTTTCTCTCCTCTCTCTAACCCAGAAGTGGAAAACCCCACAGCAGTGGTGGAGGAACCAATAGGGCCATTTAGTATTGAAAACAGCCTGGTATTGGCATAAAGGAGCAATGGAACTGAATCGAAGACCTGGTTATTAATTCGCACAACTACGAACACCTGATTTTTGACAAAGAAGCAAAAAATATCATATGGAAAAAAGAAAGCATATTTAACAAATGGTGATGGCATAACTGGAAATCAGCATGTAGAAGAATGAAAATAGATCTATATCTATCACCCTGCACAAAACTCAATTCCAAATGGATCAAAGACTTCAATATAAAGCCAGCCACACTGAATCTTATAGAAGAGAGGGTGGGAAGTACAGTTGAAGGCACTGACATTGGAGACCACTTCCTAAATATAACCCGAGCAGCACAGACACTGAGAGAAACAATTAATAAATGGGACCTCCTGAAACTGAAAAGCTGTAAAGCAAAGGACACGGTCAACAACACAAAACGACAGCCTACAGAATGGGAAAAGATCTTCCCCAACCCCACATCAGACAGAGGTCTGATCTCCAAAATATACAAAGAACTCAAGAAATTGGTCATCAAAAGAACACATGATCCAATAAAAAAAATGGAGAACAAACCTAAACAGAGAACGATCAACAGAGGAATCTAAAATGTCTGAAAGACACTTAAGGAAATGCTCAACATCCTTAGTCATCAGAGAAATGCAAATCAAAACTACTCTGAGATTCCATCTTATACCTGTAAGAATGGCCAAGATCAAAAACACTGATGACAACTTATGCTGGAGAGGTTGTGGGGAAAAGGGAACACTTCTGCATTGCTGGTAGGAATGCAATCTGGTGCAGTCCATTTGGATGTCAGTGTGGTTATTTCTCAGAAAATTAGGAAACGACCTTCCTCAAGACCCAGTAATACCACTTTGGGGTATATATCCAAAGGATGCTCAATCATGCCACAAGGACATGTGCTCAACTATGTTCATAGCAGCATTGTTTGTCATAGCCAGAACCTGGAAACAACCTAAATGCCCCTTGACCAAAAAATGGATAAGGGAAAATATGGTACATTTACACATGGCGTACTACACAGCAGAAAAAAAATAATGGCATCTTGAATTTTGCAGGCAAATGGATGGAGCTAGAAAACATCATTTTGAGTGAGGTAACCCAGACCCAGAAAGACAATTATCACATGTACTCACTCATAGGTGGCTTTTAAACATAAAGCAAAGAAAACCAGCCCCAAAATCACAATCCCAGAGAACCTAGACAACAATTGGGCCGTAAAAGGGAGACACATGGATCTAATATACATGGAAAGTAGAAAAAGACAAGATCTCCTGAGTAAATTGGGAGTGTGGGGACCTTGGGAGAGGGTTGAAGGGGAGGGGAGAGGCAGGGAGGGGAGAAGAGAAAAATGTAGAGCTCAATAAAAAAAATAAAAAGAAAAAAAGAAGAAGAGGGGACCTGGCAAAATGGTGACTGCTTTTGGACTAAATGTCCTCATTATCCAGGAGCACACAAAGCATGCATGCTGGCAACAGAAACAGAATGACCTGGTGATGTCCCCAGAGCCTTTGAATTGCTCAGTGACAGTGAGATGTGTCTATCCCAGGCACACTCACCAGTTTCCCAGCTGCCTGAGGCCAGTTGGAGGGAAGTTGAAATGTTCAGCGTCTGAAGAGCCAGCAGGATCTGTGGGGATAATGGAGCATTCAGCTTGACATCCCAAACTGGTGTATCCAGGAAGAGTAGGGTTCTTGCTGGGATAGGAGACAGTAATTGTTTTTTTAGCATGACAGATAAGATACTCTGGCTCCTGCAGATTTTCTACAACTGGGGAACAACTGTTCTCAATGTCAATACTAAGTATTTAAATCTGGACTTTGAGAGGCTTTGGTTTCTCCCCACCTGCACCTCCTACAGGAGTACTTTCAAGTATAAATGGCCTTTTCTCTTAATTTTACACTCAAGTAGTACAAACACAATCAATTTTAATCTAATCAAATCAGCCCATTAAACTAGTAGCCGTGAGTGTTTGTGTGTGTGTGTGTGTGTGTGTGTGTGTGTGTGTGTGTGTGTGCGCACGCGTGCCTGTCTAGGGGGCGAATGTCAACCTAGGATACCATTCCTCAGCAACCTTAGATCAGTTTTTGTTTGTTTGTTTTGTTGTATTTTTTGAGACAGAGTTTTTCTGTGTAGCCCTGGTTGTCCTGGAACTTGCTCTGTAGACAAGGCTGGCCTCAAATTCAGAGATCCATCTGCTTCTGTCTCCGGAGTGTTGGAATTAAAGGTGCTGCCACCGTCCAGCTGTTGGTGTTATTGTTTTTTTGTTTTTCTGTGAGGTCACAACTCAGTTCCTTATGCTCACAGGAAGCATTTCAGAGACTGAGTCATCTTCCCAGTGCTCAGTCAGTCTATAAGAACCTTCTGAGGAATTATAGGGACCATCCTCTGGCTGGACTGGGCTCCACGGCCGGTGGAAGCTTACAAATAAACTCTAAGACTGTAGTTCGAGAATTGAAAAGGAGCAAGAAGGCAGAAGCTAGTGAAAGATGATATGTGGTGGACGTTGTAAACAGTCTGCTCCCTCGGAGGTTGTACACAGAGCAGTCCCTTCTTGGGTGTTCCCATTGACAGCTGAAGTCAAGTGGAGCCACAGATAAACTATTACTTAAACACAAACCATCTTCCTCACAGCAGTGCCAGCCCACCTGGTGATCACCCTCCTCTAGATGCTCACCAGCAGGGTTGACAAATATTTAACCTACACAGAAGGACATTTAGGGAGCTACATCTAGCTTCTCCTCCTCCAGACCCAAATGAGATTCTTGAAAACATCAGACAAAACAATTCTTAGAATAACGTTGCCTTCAGAGAGGGATTTCCCCTCTATTTCCCTCCCACTTCTGCAGAGTCCAGCTGTCTTTCTCGCCCCCCACGTGTCTACCTCCACCCCCCCCCCAGCAAACTCTGGAAAAACAGTAGTAACTAACATTTGTGCCTTCGGCAATAAAACCACAGGCCTCGCAAACCCCAAATGGCAAAAAGACATTTCCATTCCAATCCCAGTTTTAAATTAAACTGTAATGAAAAATCAGCAGTGGCAGCTGGGACCAAAGACACTGATTGTCTCTAGGAACAAAAAGGAGGGGTCCACGGGGGAGGGGAAGGAAAAAGAAAAGAGACCGCAAGTAAGCCTCGCTCTGGCAATAAAGCAGCTGGTAAACCTTCAAGTATAAAGAAATTAGAAAAACAAATCTACTACTGAGACAAGCCAAGATGGCTGTTTCCCTCCGCAATCACAGCGAGGCGGATCACAAATCACCCTCCACTTTATCAATGGACAAGGAGAAGGGGGCGGGGAGGCCGAAAGATGCGCAGGCCTGTACTGACACCTGGAGGAAGACCAGGGTAATTTTTTGTGGGGGGGCGGCCGACTCCCCCACAACACCCTCCCAGGGACTGGGGATTGGGCTTTCTCAGGAAAGCGTGGAGCCCCCTGGGGCTTCAAGGAAAAATAAGAGGGGCATCACTTCCTTCTTATTCTTTATTAAAAAAAATTGCTTTGAGGGAAAACAACATGGACTTCAACTGGAGTTTTGAACCGAGTAATTTGACCAAATTGAACTCAAGCCGGTAGTTTTATCTTTGTTTTTGTTGTTGTTATTCATGGCATAGGTACCTTAATCAGAATGAGAAAGAATTCTAGGTTGAAATATTTTTATTGTATAGCTTTCCAAAACTTAGAAACTCTGAAGATCCTTCACCATATACTTTTGTTTTCTGAGTATCAGCGATCAGAAGTAGGTGCTGGCAAGGGTGGGGCTTGGATCTGTACTAACTTGTGTGAACCAAGTTACTATGGAGGGAAGGGCTGTCCAATTTGAGACCGTATGGGTCTGTGATAAATAAGAATTCAAAACTGTGAAAACCATGTTCCTTCACCAAATAAGGTTCTCAGAGTTCTGTAAGATGTTTTGAAATTAGTGACACTTTTCTAAAAGTCATAAAATATATGCAGGCGATCACATGATTATAGATAAATCACAGAACAACCTGGAGTAGATGGTAGTTTGGGACAAGACTGACAACTATCCATCTATGAGATCCTTCTGGGAACCCCTTTATAGATATATGATATATACCAGATAAAACTTAGAATGTGGGCAGAACGTGTTTAGATGTCAGAAGAATTTTTTTTTTGTAGAAGGAACAATTTTTGTAATCAGAAGTATGCAAGAATATGAAGAATAAAAAGTATGTCCTGAGCTAGGCATGGTGGTGCATGCCTTTTATTCCAGCACTTGGGGGTGAGGAACGCAGAGGCATGCAGATCTCTGTAAGTTAGAAGACAGCCAGAGCTACATAGTGAGCCCTCACCTCCATCCCCCCCCCCCCGAAAAAGGTCCTGGCTTTGACTAGTTCCAGAAATGAATGGCACGCATTAAGGGGACTGAAGAGGTCAAAGGATCTGAGGCAGCTCCAAACAAGCAATGCCAAGTTCATCTACTATTTCAGTGGAACACACTGCAAAAAGCTCAACATTTTTATTTTACCTAATTGATGCTGGTTTCTATGCACCTGTTATGTAGCACCAAGCTCAGGCATGCCAGACTTTGGGTAACTAAAATTCTGTTTGCTCATTCACTCTGGCCTGGAAGCTTGAACATCCAGTGTGTCACCCAGTGCATCCAGCTAATGCCTATTTGCTTTCCCTAAGAGAACCTCAGCCTTACCATTTGTAAGATATGTATATATTATATTTATATAATATATTATTTGTTTGTTTGTTTTTTGAGACAGGTTTTCTTTGTGTAACAGACATGGCTGTCCTGGCCCTATTAGGAGGTGTGGTTTTGTTGGCATGGGTATGGCCTTATTGGAGGAAATGGGTCACTGCAGGGGTGGGTTTTGAGTTTTCCTGTGCTCGGGATACTGCCCAGTGTCTCACTTGACTTCCTGTTGCCTGCACTGCCTCAGCTGCTCCTCCAGCACCACGCCTGCTGCCATGCTCTCTGCCTTGACGATAATGGAGTAGAAGTGAGCCGTCCCCATTAAATGTTTTCTTTATAAGACTTGCTGTGGTCACGTTGTCTCTTCACAGCAATAGAGACCCCACTGCAGAGAGAAAGGCGCAGCCGTCATCCATTCTCCAATCTGTTGCATAGTCCTTGAAAATTTGCCAAGTGCCCTATTGTCTTGAGTTTCTGTTTCTTTAGCAAATGAAGAGAATCATAAAATGTGACTTATTTGATTAATCTCAAATAATAAAATAACACTCAACTTCATTAAAGTAAATAATTTTTATTTTCTATAGATTTCCTGCTTAGATAACAGATTCCCATGTCTGCTGTTCATTACTGTTATGTTCTCCAGAGCAGGGCCTTGTCTGCATAGCTTGCTGTGAGGCACCAGGATTTGGCCAGAGAAGGGACCTCGCATGCGGTGAATGGAAATTAAGCTTTATGTGGCATTTAAAGGATAGAGCACATTTTAATATAATTTATAAGTTAATCTCATTGTGAATAGCATTCATGGAACTGCTGTCTATATTTTGAACACTTTTCTAGGGACTTCACAGATATAGTAGTGAGTTATTTAACAACAGGGCTATGTTCTAAGAAATTCGTTGCTAGGCAATTTTGTCATTGTGTGAACAGCATTTAGTGTATTTACACAAACCTAGGAGGTGTAAGTCAGTCATTCAACTTGACATATTGATTTCAAGGAGAACTGGAGTAAGCTAACCCTCACCCCTAGCCCTTCTGTGGACAAAAGGGAACTGATATGTAATGTATGGCCGGAATGTAAACAGCCCAGTCACTATGGAAATCAGAATAGTGGGTCCTTAAAACAAAAGCTAAATCAACCATATGACTCAGCTATGCTATTCCTGGGTGTTTACCCAAAGCCTCTGAGTTACCACATCACAAAGACATGAACAAATCCATGTTTACTGCAGCATATAAAATACTGCACTATGTGAAATAGTGAAGCTACAGAGCCAGCGTAGGTGCCCAACAGCAGAGGAATGGGAAAGAAAATGTGGTCCATAGACACAATGGATTTTTTTTCAGCCATAAACAAATATGACGTTATCTCCTTTGCAGCCGGAGGTAACAATATAAGCAAATTAAGACAGTCCCAGAAAGAGAACTATCATGTTTTCTCTCACTTGTGGTTTGTAGATTTTAATGTAGATACATTAAATTGTGTGTGGGTATTTGCATTGAAAGCAAAAATAAAACTGTCTCAGGGAACAAAGGAGACTAATAGGAGGGGAAAAGAGGAAAGGAAAAGGGAGGGGAGCATGGGAGAATCTGCATAGCATGCAGTATATACTTGTATGAAAATATCTTCATATAACACAGTACCATATGCAATTAACATACACAGTGAAGATTTTTTTTAAAACATTAAGGGATGCAGTAACCATGAGGCGGGGATATGAAGCTGCTCACAGCGTAACACAGCATACTATTTTGCAGGACCCCTAAAAATGAGGGTCTGAACTAACAACTGCATAGTATAGTAAATGCGGGAGCTAACAGACTGGCTTGAGCCATTATCGTGTGCTGTCTATCAAACTGCATGTGCTGCATTTTATATGACAGGCTCCCACCACCATCGCCACAGTCACAGGACATGGCTTCAGGAGATGGGCAGTTCTCAGTTTCACTGTTATCTGTCATCATACGGGACTATCTTCAAGTCTGTGCGCCATCATTGACAAAAATGTCATTTTCAACACTGATCTATATCAGTTTCCCCCAGAAATTCTAGGATTCATCACTTCATCTTCATCATAGGTAACAAATTTTGCAGACTTCCCCTCCCTTAACTGACCAGTGGTACAACTGGTGCTAATTCTCAATTATCTGGCTCCAGTCTCCACTCACAGTGCTTACTCTATGGATAAAGAATGGAGAAACTCACAACGGACCCCGAATGTTCATCAGGTCGACTCACAGATGTGAGGGAAGGAGACCTTGCTTAAAGGCCTGCTCGTATCCCTGAAAACTCAGGGAAGGGCTAGAGAAGACGATTCCTACATCGCCCTAGGAACTGGCATCTCTGGTGTAGACAGTCCCTTCCCATGGCCAGGTCTCTGAGTCAGATCCATAGAGTGTACTGGATCCCTCCTCTATGCTTTTGAAGGTCGGTGACCCCACATGACTTTTAAAAGATGAGAAGTTCCCACACATGTGTATCAACCGAGCAACAAAATCTTTTAGTGTTCTTAACCTATCAGGGTTGTTATTTAAATGGACTTTGTTGTGATTTCCATTTTTATTTTTATTAGGAAAGAAGTTCTCTTCTCAAATAAAATTTTCAGAGACCACAAACAGCTTCTATAGCAGCTTCTAACCTGAAACACCAAGGCAGTATATCTTCATATTATTTCTGAATTATAGCAAAGAGGCTGAGTTATTTTCTCCTATTGTGAAGGGTTTAAATAAGAAAAATTTAATGTGTATTACTGCACTTGATGCAAAACTAGTAGAGACCAGAAATGGCTATAGAAAATTCAAACCGTTAGGTCCATACATAGGTAGAAAGTACCTTGTTGTATCTTAAAAATGTAAAGCCATGACCACACAAGCCATCTGATCTGCCTTCAGTGCTACATGATCCTCCTGGTGCCAGATTTATTAGCAGTGCTTCTCAAAGTTTGCTGTGGGGCTGACGTGCATTAGAATAGCCTGTAGGGCAGCGAGGGAAGCACTTGTTAAACATGAAGGGTCCTGAGCCCCAGAAAAACAATTAAATTTAGAACCTCCAGGGGTAGGAACCTGGGATTATCTGTTTAATAAATATCCCCCAATGACTTCTAATTCCTGCCAAGGTCCAAAAACCATTAACATCCACCATAATGTAGTTTTTAGAGCAGAGCTGCAGAGGCAGACTTCTACTCAGCAATGACAGCCCTGCTCCTCCCTTAGTGTATTCTTGGGATTAGAAGAGAGAAGTGATGTGTACCCAGAGCCTCTCTTTCTCTGCCTTGCCGTGGGAAGCATTGTGCTTCTACCTGAGGTCCTGCTCCCCCACCCCTGGGGACTAAGCATAGGACGTTACATGAGGACAAAAGATAAGGTGGAAAGTGGAGAGTGCAGAGAAAACTACAGCAGTGGGCCAGTGGGCTCTGGGGGTTAGGAGAGGAGTGGTGTGGTCCATGGACATGGAACCAGAGCCTGAGACAAATCATGGGGCTTTAAGGAGAGGGATAAATAAAGATTTTTAGGAACCTGTTCCGTATGTTGTGCTAAAACTCCCTCTTTGCACTTCCTCGGAGGACTTTTCTAATTAAAAGACATTTCTCAAATCACTTCGGAGTTAGAGCTAAATTTCTTTGAGAAGCAATTACCACTCAAAATCCAACTCTAATTCTAGAATGTCCATATTAGATGTTAGAAATAGATTGGTAGATGATAAATGGCAAAGAGATAGGTGCTAGATAATAAATAGATGATAGATACATAGATGTTGATAGTAGATTAAACTTAATGCAAGACTAAACAACTAAGTACTCACTTACCAAGTGGCTTATTTATTCCTAACTGGTCCAATTCCCCACCATGTGTTCTTTAGAACTTGTTCCTGTTTCAGCTCTCCTTCAATTTCTACTGTTTCTTTGTCTTTCTTATTTTATCTCTCCATGGTTTAAGACAGCTTTCCTTGCTTGTCTCTTTTTTTTCCATACCTTTTCATGTTATGATTGCTTTATTTGTCCTTCTGCAAGCTTTGCCCTCCACACACACCCCCTCTGAGGCAGTCTCCATAGAAACGTGCCTAGAGTCCACACCGAAAGCAGAGCACCACAGCCTGGATTCCTGACTCCAGTGACTCCAGCCCTGTGTTGAGGTCATGTCTATGTCTGATGTTCCTGTTTTTCTCCTTCTTGGAAACCATGACCCTTGTCCCTGAAGACTCACATTCATGAGCTGAGACTCCTGGATTCTGAGGTCGAACCTAATTGCAGCTTTGATCCCCAAAGACATTTTTTCATCTTTGTCACTCTCAGTCCTCTGTAAGTTATTTTCATTCTTCCAGAAATTATTGATTTTTTTTCCTGCCAGGTACCTCTTTTTGTACTGGACAAGTAACAGTTCTTTCCCCATCCCATGTGACTGAAGTGGAACGGCCAATCATATGTTTAATGAAACATGTTGAGGCCTAGCCCAGCCTGGAGTCCTGGCCACACTGATTGGCACGTGTGTGCCTAATGCTTTTTAATATGTGTATATTGTCATTTGGGGTGGAGTACTGAGAAAACAAAGAAAGTAGATATACTTGAAGGTCTGGTTTCAAAGTCTGTGAAGAGAGCTGTGCATCATGAAGTGGTTAATATTCCTGGAGCAACCCCGAAGCAGTAAACAACGGATTGCCCACCCCTCAGCCTGCTCTATGTGCTTGTCAATGGCCCCTGCAGATTGAGCCCCAACTGCTCATGACAATAACTTGCTCACGAGCACATCCATTATTTGCTTCCTCGCTCCCTCATCTCACATTCTCAGTCTTTCACAGTGCTTCTTGCAATTCTTAAATAAAATGCACTTAAATTTTTGTGTACTGTGAAAACAATGAGTTCCCCCTGAGGACTGGAGGGAGATCCATATCCAAATTTTTGGAATCTAGCAAAGGTAAATCAAGGTTATTAATCAGATGACCTCAAAAGTAAGGAAAAATTCCCCGATTATTGGGCAGATCCAATGAAATTGCAAGGGTCCACAAATGGGGAAGATGAAACTGGGAGAAATGGCCCATAGATGGCACTACGTGAAGGTCTTGGTCAGATATTGTTAGTTCTGAAGATGAAGAAAGAGGCTTATGAGCCTTCAAGTGTGAGAATCTTCTAGAAGCAGAAGAACAAACAACAACTACCAAGAAGATCATTTGTTCCTAATGCCTCCAGAAAGCAGTAGAGCTCAGTGACATCTATGCAGTAGAGGTAGATCTATACAGCTATTACATAATAAACTTCTGCTGTTTCAAGTCTCTCAGTTTGTAATAATATGTCATAGCATTGAGTTGGAACTAAGATACTTTAATTTTGTTCATACTTTAAGAAAAAACCTAAACAAGAGAATTGATTTTCTTTTCTTATTGTTCTTTGGGTGTTCACTGTCCAAGTTTCCCAAATTTATGATGGATAAATGTTTCTTGGATATGGTTTGCCAAAACAATGTAGGAAATTGAACTAATTTGAAATGATGTTTGACTAATTAAATCAAACCTCTGTTTCTTTGGCAGAGGAGACCTTACCTTGGAGTGCCAGAGGAGTCTCACCAGGGCACCCATTTTAATTAGTCAAGCACTGTCTCATTTCCAATGCCTGGATCTGCATCTGCGGATATTTTTTGTTTAAAATGTGAAATAATCTAAAGATTCTAGTATTGAGAAATAATTATTGTTTGAGACACTGGTGAACTCAGCTATTACCTGAATGCAAGTGGTTTCCTAGTTTACTGTAAAGGGAATTATTTTGAGCTTTAGAAATAACATAATGTCTCTTCAGATCTCTTAATGCTACAGTGCCTTACAGTGAAAGCTCTTCAAATAAATGACCATGTTCTTGTTATTTATATATTGTGAAAACCCTCAAAGTGTTGGCCCATCTCATTTTCCTAGTCAAAGCTTGCTTCCTGGCTTTGCCCTGCTAATGACCTCGATTCTCTCTTGATGCTTTAGGACCAAGCTCTCTTTGATTAATCATTCTCTGTGTTGATATCAAACAGCCCTTACATTCTTCAAACAGATCACTGCTTCTGTTAAATAATGCCCTAAATATGCAAAGCAGATAAATGAACGACCATTGAACCAATGGGAACAGAACTTGGCTCTAAGATGGCAACACAATTATAATGAAAAGACACATAACTGATGAGCCTCACATCTGAGCATAAAATGATCTGTGAAGCGTAAGATCAGAGGAGTTCAATTTGAGAGCTGAAGACAGAGTTGCCGTGCTGGAGCATAAACTGGAGTAGATGGCGTTTTGAAACTGTTGAGTGTGTATATGTGTGCGTGTGCATGTGTGTGTATACATGCATATATTTTTTTCTTTGAAATGATTAAATGCTTCAAGAAATAGAACCTCTTTCAGGGGCAGCGGACCAGAATGATATGCATCAGGGTTTTATTTCATTTCAGTCTCTTGCTTATTTTAATTTATGAGGTGTGGAGAATATTAGTTTTTAGGATGATTTAATATTTTATGTTGTAAGTGATCTTCTGCAGTCAGTCTGTTAATTAGATACTGCAGACAGGCTGTTTAATATTATGTGTTGACTCTGCAGGAAGAAAGGGAGAGGAAATATCTCTGGTAGTCAGAAAGAATCTAAAGCACATGATCCAAGTTCTTTTAGAGACCCTGTGTTAGAGGTATTCTCCGGTAGGACACATTGTATTTGTCCTTTCCCAAGGCTCCCCGAGTGGGCTGGGGATAATTGGACCCCCTCTTGTTTTACTCTGTTAGAAGTTTTCTAGAATTTGGGGGGGGGCGTGTTGCAGACAGGAACCAGGGCTTTTTGTTTAAATAAAATAGCCCTGTCTGGGAAAATTAGAATATTGGAGATCAGAATCCATTGCGATGCATCCTCCTATCCTGATTTCCTTGGAGGACCCAGTTTGAAATGGTGGTTTTCTGTCATTTCCTACTAGTCAGTCCTCCATACCAGTATCTACCAAGTAGAGAAATGAAACATGATTTCTCTGAGTATTATTTATATGTTTAGCTTTTTATTTGGAGAATCTGGGAAGGGGCAGAAAATTAACATGGAGAATACAGACTACACATGTGTTTTTCTTCTATTCATGTGGTAAAAGAAGGCTGTGCACTGGCTTCTTTGGTTTGTTGTGTTATGTGAGTTGATTTTGCTGACCAAAATTTCACAAGAGCTGGGGGACTCACCAAAAAATTATTCTGTCACACAACTTGATTACATATGCCTTACATTGCATTCGTGAATATTCAAATTGCATCATAAGGTAAAGAGAGATTAAGTCGAATGGTTCATCTTAAGATGAGGTTCAGGTGCATGAAATTAAGTTAAGACAAAGTAAAATAAAGCTCCCTGTCCGAAGTGCAGCTTTCAGTGCAACTGCACTAGAGCAAATGACTCCGTGAGGTGACACAGTGTTGAGAAGGCTTTTCAGCTACAAAATGGTGGCACATAATCCAGTGAAACAGAATTACCTGCCCAGTTAGCAAAAAATGACTTTAGCCTTAATAGCTACCAACATAAATGATTGGTGTTTATTTATTCCTTAGCATTTTGTCTGGTTTATTCTGTTCATAGTATCAGAGCTGTTTAATATACTGCCTTGCCTGAAGCTAACATCACCAACTTTAGCATACACTAATAAGAAATTATTTGTCCATCAATTTTCCAAAGAGAAAAAGATCGATATTTGTTATTCTTTTCATCTGAAATTTATAGTCCTCATATGCCCTTGATTAAGAAGCAATGGGAGCAAGGTGACAGTTCTTCTCATAAAAATACCAACTAGCAACTATTCATGGGCAAAAGTACTTTTATGAATAGCCCAGTGATGTGGGATTTCCCTCTGTATGCTGTGATTACTATTGGTTAATAAAGGAACTGCTTTGGGCCTATAGCAGAGCTATAGGGGAACAGAGCTAGGCAGGGAAAACTAAACTGAATGCTGACAGAAAGAAGGGCGGAGTGAAGGAGAAGCCATGGAGGAGACAGATGCGCTGAAACTTTGCTGGTAGGCCATGATGTTGTGGTGACGCACAGATTAATGGAGATGGATTAAATTAAGATATAAGAGTTAACCAATAAGAAGTTAGAGCTAATGGGCCAAACAGTGGTTTAAATAATATAGTTTCTGTGTGATTATTTTGGTTCTGGGTGGCCGGGACAAACAAGCCGCCTCCTTGCAACAGCCCAGAGCCTGGGGTGAGGCTGAAGCACCCACATTTTTATACAACAAAACAGGGTGGGCAAAGCACAATAGAAGCACTTGCTTTCTGTATGAAAAACACCCTGACCAAAAGTTACTGGAGAGGAAAGGGCTTATTTTTATCTTATGGATCACAGTCCAACATTAAAGGAAGTCAGCACATGAACTCAAGGTAGGAGCTTGAAGCAGGGAAGGATGCTGTTTACTGGCTTGCTCTTAGGGTTGCCTTCAGCTACTTCTTATACAACCTAGGCCTACTTGCCTAGGGATGGTGCTATCCACTGTGTTCTAGACCTTCCTCCATCAATAGGCAAGCAAGAAAATACCCACAGGTCAGTTTGATGAAAGCAGTTCTTCAGTTGGTCCCTCTTCTCAAGTCTGCCAACCAAAATTAGCCATCACAAAATATAAAATGAATAGCCTGCCTCTGACTATGTTTACCTCTCCAGGAAACACAGCATCATAGGATAAGATTCCCTTTGGCCTATAGTTTCTCTGGTGTAGAAAGAGAGTCCAAAGCAGACTTTGAGCTTTTCTGACATTTGGAGGCACTTAATGTCCATCTTCCATTTTTCCTTATAGGAAACACTGGGAGAATTGCTACCCAGGTTCATCTAGAAACAGAGCAAGGAACATTGAACTCACAGTGACCAGCTCTCAGTGGTGGTGACCCTTTTGACAAGAAAGTCAAGTCAGCAGCATGTGCCAAACCCCATGTAGGAGTAAGGTTTGCAGTTCTGCCCAGGTTGGTACTATAGTTAGTAGTCTGACTTGGCCACAGAACACACAGTTCAAGACCCTTCCTAAGGCAGGAAGCCCCCTGATGTGCAACAATTTCATCTGAGATTAAAACCTTCCATTTCAGAGGGAGGCTCATTAGGACACAGGATGTTAAAACGAAGGTGAAACAATAGGATTTTCTAAGGGAAGACAAAACATTTTATTGGAAGGAAGTTGGTTAAATAGGAAGCAAAGAACTCAATAGCTTCAGGAAGCCACTGAAACTGACCAGATTAACTAGGCCTCTCCCTCCCAAACCATATATAAGCAGTAGGACTTTAGGACTCATAAACTGATTGAGCTGCCTAGAAGAGGCTCAGATCAGCAGATCTGTAGAAGGCAGAGACCAGGAGAGCTGCTTGGAAGACTCTCAGACAAGACAAGCTGCTTGGAAGAAGTAGAGAACAGCTGACATGCCTACAAGAGGCTCTGACCAACTGGGCTACCCAGAAAGGACGACTATCCACCTGTTGAGTTGCATGCAGGTTGTACAGTACACTGCAGGTTTCCAGCTTTTATGAGCTGTCAGTCAAGTTAGGGTGGGCTTTTGGTGATTCGGCTATCATTGAGTCATTTCTGCCTGTTTCACCCATATTCCTGTAAGAAACCCCAATAAAACTAATTGGTTCACTAATTGGTGTTTGGTGGTATCCTTATCTTAGCTTGTTGTCAGTTCCCTATCTGGGGTAAGTAGACATTTTTTCATGTTTCTTGGGAATAGTACCACACAACACCTACCTATCTGTGGGTCCTAAGTGAGCAAGACATCAGTACAGCACTACCTCTTAACCATGGGACGTGCCCAGTGACACTAGCCAACTGTAAGAAACCCCGGCTGAATATCAAGTCCAGATATTGCTGTTACCTCAGTGGTGTGGGAGGTCCTTCGGTCAATGAATGAAGAAACTGGCTTGGCCTGATAGGGTAAAATAGAGATAGGTGGGGAAACCTAAACTGAATGCTGGGAGAAAGAAGGGTGGAGTCGGAGAGAAGCCATGGAGCTGCCAGAGATGACACTGGGAACTTTAGCTGGTAAGCCACTGTCACGTGGCAATATATAGATTAATAGAAATGGGTTAAAATAATATAAGAGTTAGCCAATAAGAAGCTAGAGCTAATAGGCCAAGCAGTGATTTAATTAATACAGTTTCTGTGTGATTATTTTGGGTCTAAGCCAGCTAGGCAGCTGGGAAGAACAAGCGGCCTTCCTCCAACACCTCAGACTTCATATAAGCCATCATATATACTAGAACATGGCAGCCAGATGACAGACTCCTGACTGTGGCATACAAACAGTAGCCTCACCCAACTTCATGGCATGGTAAGTTTTTCTCTACTCAGAACCCTAGAAAGATGTTTTACCTAGATGTAAACAGTTCAGTTTAGAACCCCTGTTGGCTTGTGGAACTATTTCCCAACCAAACATCTGTAAAAGCTGAAAAAAAAAATCTCTGCCTCTTCAAATGTGTACACATCAGTGTCAGAACAGAAATATGACAAAGAATCATGGAAATATGATGCCACCAAAGAATGCCCATAAAGCTCCAATAACTGAGTCTAATGAAATGGCGATATATGAGCTAGCATACAAAGATGTTTTTAAAAAGAATTCATTGAATTGAAAGAAAATACAGGTAGACAACTAGAAACCACATAACATCAATAAAAACACTAGCGTGAGCGATAGGACTGAAAATCACTTAGAAAGCATAAACAACTGATATCATCAGTGGGAATAGTAGAATTTTAAAAAGGTCATTTGCAATTATCCAGTCAGAAAAGCAAAAGAAAAGAAATACAAAGTAGGAAGAAAGCCTACAGAACACATGGGACATCATCATTTAAACATTCCCGGGAGGGGAAGAGAAAGAAAAATGACAGATATTCTGTTTAAAGCAATAATGGCTGAAAACTTCAAATGGCTATCCATATTCATTAGGCCCAAAAGTTCTTAAGCAGATTGAACCAGGAAGGTCTGTACCCAGACACAGTATAATTAAATTATCAATAGTCAAAGACAAATGGTTTTGAAAGGAGTGAGAGAAAAGTAAGTTTTAAAGACATGGGAACCCTGGTAAAACTATCAGTGGATTTCCTAGCAGACACATTGCAGCTCAAGAGAGAGATAGATGACATTTTCAAATGGTGAAAGAAAAATACTCCCATTCAAGAAGACAGTGTCCAGCAAAGCTATCTACAGAAGTGAAGAAAAACTCCAAACAGTGAAAAGTGAAGTCCCTCTTTGAGAGTAGACCTGTCAAACAAAATATACTAAAGGGAATTCTTCCAACTAAAATGAAAGCTTGCTGTTAAGTCAGAATATATTAATGTATAAGGTTAGCATTTTAGATTTATTTATTTTATTTGTGTGTATGTATGTATATATGTATATGTACCACTTGTTCATACCCTCAAAAACCAGAAGAGGGCATCACATCTTCTAAAGCTAGAGTTGTAGATAGTTGTGATCCACCATGTGGGTGCTGGAAATCAAATCCAGGTCCTCTGCAAGAGCAACAAGTGCTCTTACCCACCATCTCACCAGCCCAAAATTCACTTCAAAAATAGATACATAATTGAACTGAAAATTCTCCCATAAGGATGCTATGCCAATCACTTTCAACCCATGCACACAAGTTAAATAAACAAATGAACGTTAAACAACTATAACTGCCGTAATATATTTATAAAGACATAAATGTCAAAATATAAATAAGAATCTAAATAATCTAGGTTATGAGAGTAAAGAAGTGGACTTAGTTATTTTGTGTGTGTTGCTTTGTAGGCTTGTTTATCTTTTTGGTTTTTTTTTTTTTTTTGAAGTAAAGTTTCATATACCCCAAGTTGACCACAAATTCCCTGTGTAGTCAAGGCTGACTTTGAATTTCTGGTCTCTAGGCATATACGTCCTGAGTCCCAGGGCTACAAATAAACTGCTATTCTAGTCATAAAGCATTGAGGATGGAACCCAGCGCTTCATGCATGAGAGACAAGCATTCTACCAACTGTACTAGATCCTCAGTCCTTATTTTTGTACCAAGTAAGAATAAGTAAATAATCTTAATAATGTGTAAGTGATAAAGAATGCCATTATATAACGATACAGGGGTCAATTAATCAAGACATTTATAAATCTTCATATACTCAACATTGTATACCTAAAAACTTATAGCGAGTATTACCAGAACTAACAGGAAAAATGCAAACAGTACAGTAATAGTAGGAGATTTCAATCCCCACTTTTTTTTTTGAGACAAGGTTTATTTGTGCAGCTCTGGTTGTCGTAGAACTCACTCTGTAGACAGGGCTAGTCTCAAATTCAGAGCTCCACCCGCCTCTGCCTCCCAAGAATTAAATGCATGTGCCAACACTACCTGGTTTCCAATGCCCACTTTTAATGAGATCATGTAGACAGAAAACAAGGAAATAGCAAAGTTGAACTCTACTGGACAAATGGATCTATAAGATACTCACAGAATATTCTACCCTACAGAGAAGGATGCCTATTCTTTCAAAAACACACCTGGAACTTTCTCCAGAATGTATTAAGTGTTAGATACATTCTAACACCTGATAATTTATCCAAAACAAGTCTGGATAAACTCAAGGAGATTGAAATCATGCCATGTACCACATTCTACCTCCAATCACAGCGTAATGAAACTAGAAGTCAATGGTGCAAAGAAAACAGGAAAAATTGACAAATCCAGGGAAACTAAATAACATATTTCTAAACACCCATGGGTCAAGTAAATCATAAATAAACAAATATTTTTTTTCAGGAGCTGGAAATAGGGGAGCTAGGAAGAAGCTGGTCCAAGGTGCTAAGTTTCAGTTATAAAAACAGATTAAGTTCTTGACCCACAGCATGGGGACTACACTTACTAATATATTTTAATTTAATATTGTTTTTCTTTTCTTTTTGGTAGTAGGAATGGACCCCGTGGCCTTGTACATGTGAGGAAAGCATTGTAACACCAAGCTTCTTAGCCCTTACACTTAATAATACATTTTATACTTGGAATTTAAGAGAAGAGACATAAAATATTCTTCCTAAACACTAAGAGGTAGTAATTACATGAGTTAATTGATGTTCTATCTAACTTAATTGTGACAATCATTTTACCATATAAATGCATATCAGATCTTTACATTGTATACTTTAGAATAAATGTAATTTGACAATTATACATCAATAAAGCTGGAATCATGAACTATGGATCTGGTATGTTTCCAGGCACATCTTATTTCATTCTGCTTCCCTTTATTGCAACTCACAGATGCTGCAGATTGCTACAAACTGAAGGCTTGTGACAACCATGGTCCTGTATGTTATCAGCACCATTTTCACAGCATTATTATGCACCTTCTTGTTCTTGTTGCCATTCGGTACTTATGGTACTTTTTCAAATCTCTAGATTATTACTATATCTTTATGTGATCATTATTCCTATGTTGTACCAATGCATTGTCTGGTAGCATCACAAACAACACCCATAAAGAAGACAGGATGTGTTTGAAAAGCATTGTCTATATTCTGAGTGCCCCCTCTTCTGTTCCTGTCCATCTCTTCAGGCTTCCCTGAGACACCGCAATACTGGAAGTAGCCACTTCATTAACCGCTAGAGGCCTCTAAGTGTTCAAGTGAAACAAGTCAAACATCTCTTTAAGTCAAAAGCCTAGAAATGATTCAGTTTAGAAAGGAGGCAAGTCAAAAGCTATAGTAGCCTGAACTAAGCCTCTTGCTCCAAACAGTTTTCTTTTGTGTGTGTATTTATTTTTTATATTTTTTCCATTCAAAAATTTCTACTTCCTCCCCTCCTCCCATTCCCCTCCCGCCCCCCCACTCACCCTCCTCCCTCCCCACCTTGCTAGGCCTGGATGGAGGGTGGAGGGCCTTGGACTTCTCACAGGGCAGAGTACCCTGCCCTCCAAACAGTTTTCTAAACTGTGAATAAGGATAAGTTCTGGAAGAAAATTATGAATGCTAATCCATTGAGCACACAAATGGAAAGGCAGTTAAACAAATTTGTGGTTGATACAGGAAAGGCTTAGTGGCTCAAATAGGTCATATCAGCTAAGACATTCTCTTAAACCAAGGCCCCAGCTTTCCTCAGTTCTAAAATAGGACAGAGAGGAATCCAGAGAAGAGCAGCTGGAAGAGGTTGATTCATGAACTTTAAAGAAAGACACCTTTTCTGTAACATGAAGGGTCAGAAGCCAGCACTGGTACAGAACTGCAGGAAGTTCCCCAGGAGTTCAGCTAAGATTCTTGAGGAAGGTGGCTGATGAGCCAGTCTGCCTCCACCTGAGGTTTAAAAGCCATCTTATAATAAAGACAACCTAAGTTCATTCCTGTTTATGATTAAATCTGCTTCTCAAGGATTGGGCTATGCTCTACCTGTAACCTTAACTACAAATGGTTCTATATTGCCTGTTCCATGAAATGGCAAGCATGTCTTTGTTTCAAAGGGTTTTTATGACCACCAATGACTGCCTGTTGTTATGACTGCCTGTTGTTATGACTGCCTGTTGTTATAACTGCCTGTTGTTATGACTACCTGTTGTTATGACTGCCTGTTGTTAGGACTACCTGTTGTTAGGACTGCCTGTTGCTATGCCCACCTTGCAATCACGTCTTTGTTTCGGGAGGTTTTAGGGCTTAGTCGTTATGCTCATGTTCTGCTCCTGTGAACCTGTGTAGTTTTCCCACCAAATGCCCCATTTGTAAACCTCTCTTGTCCGTGAGCTATAAAAACCTTGACTTCCTCATCTCTAATATTGACCTGTTGAACCCCATCTTCAGGGGAGGTGGCCCATTACACCAAGCACTTGCTATAATTAATAAAGTGTTTTAATTAATAAAACACTTGCTTTGATTAATTTTGCCATGATGATCTCTCCTCACCTTTTTGGGGTTAACAGTAGCCACACTAAACAACAGATTTTTTTCCTGTTATTTTGGTTTTTTTTCCATATTCTTTTATTTTTCATTCAAAAATTTAATTTCCTCCCCTTTTCCCAGTCCCCTACTACTCCCCCACTACCCCTCCTCCCTACCCCTGCTTCCTTAAGAGGGGGCAGGGTACCCTGCCCTGTGGGAAGCCCAAGGCCCTCCCCCTCTCCATCTTGGCCTAGGAAGGTGTGCATCCATATAGACTAGGTTCCCAAAAAGCTAATACATGCAGAAGAGATAGGTCCCAGTGCCATTATCATTGGCTTCTCAGTCAGCCCCCATTGGCAGCCACATTCGGAGATTCTGGTTTGATCACATGCTCATTCAGTCCTGGTCCAGCTGGATTTGGTGAGCTCCCATTAGATCAGGCACACTGTCTCAGTGGGTACACCATCCCCTTGCGGTCCTAACTTCCTTGCTCATCTTCTCCCACCTTTTGCTCTTCGACTGGACTTTGGGAGCTCAGTCCATTGCTCTGATGTGAATGTGGGTCTCTGTCTCTATCTCCATCCATCAGACGAAATTTCTATGGTGATGATCAAGATATTCATCAATGTGACTATGGGACAAGGCTAGTTCAGGCACCCTCTCCTCTGCTGCCCAAGTACCTAGCTGGGGACATCCCCTTGGACACCTGGGATCCTTTCTAAAGCCAAGTCTCTTGCTAATCCTAAAATGACTCCCTTTATGTAGATATCTTATTCCCAACTCCAATATCCACCCTTCCTCCATCTCCACCCTCCTACTCCCCCAAGCTCTCCCCAGTCCTTCCCTTCTCCCTTCTTCCTCCCCCCTCTCCCCTTCACCCACCCCCACCTCTACCTCCACCTCTATCCCCACTCCCGTGCTTCCAACTTTTGCCCAGTGATCTTGTTTGCTTCCTATTTCCAGGAGGATCTATATATGTTTTTCTTTGGGATCACCTTGCTCTTTGGCTTCTCTAGGCTTGTGAGCTATAAGCTTAATGTCCTTTGTTTATGGCTAGGGTCCACTAATGAGTGAGTACATACCATAATCATCTTTTTGGGTTTGGGCTATCTCACTAAGGATAGTGTTTTCTATTTCCATCCATTTGCATGAAAAATTCAAGATGTCATTGTTTTTTACCACTGAGTAGTATTCTAATGTTTATATATTCCACACTTTCTTGATCCATTCTTCCATTGAGGGGCACCTAGGTTGTTTCCAGGTTCTGGCTATTACAAATAATGCTGCTATGAACATAGTTGCACAAATGCTTTTGTGGAATGATTGGGCATCTCTTGGGTATATTCCCAAGAGTGGTATTGCTGGATCCTGAGGTAGGTTGATTCCCAATTTCCTGAGAAACCACCACACTGATTTCCAAAGTGGTTGCACAAGTTTGCATTCCCACCAGCAATGGATGAGTGTTCCCCTTACTCTGCATCTTCTCCAGCATAGGCTAATCATTGGTGTTTTTGATTTTAGCCATTCTGACAGGTGTAAGATGGTATCTCAAAGTTGTTTTGATTTGCATTTCCCTGATGGCTAAGGAAGTTGAACATGACCTTAAGTATCTTTTGGCCATTAGAACTTCTTCTGTTGAAAAATCTGTTCAAATCATTACCCCATTTTTAATTGGGTTATTTAGAATTTTAATGTCTAGTTTCTTGAGTTCTTTGTACATTTTGGAGATCAGACCTTTGTCTGATGTGGGGTTAGTGAAAATCTTCTCCCATTCAGTAGGATGCCTTTTTGTCTTAATGACTGTGTCCTTTGCTTTACAGAAGCTTCTCAGTTTCAGGAGGTCCCATTTTATTCATTGTTGCTCTTATTGTCTGTGCTACTGGGGTTTTACATAGGAAGTGGTCTCCTGTGCCCATGAATTGCAGGCCACTTCCCACTTTCTCTTCTAGCAGGTTAAGTGTGGTCGGATTTATATTGAAATCTTTAATCTATTTGGACTTGAGTTTTGTCCATGGTGATAGATAAGGATCTATTTTCATTCTCCTACAGGTTGACATCCAGTTATGCCAGCACCATTTGTTAAAGATGCTTTCATTCTTCCACTGTATAATTTTAGCTTCTTTGTAAAATATGAGGTGTTCATAGGTTTGTGGATTAATATCCGGGTCTTCGATTTGATTCCAGTGGTCAACGTCTCTGTTTTTATACCAATACCAAGCTGTTTCATGGTAATGCCTCCGGAAGTTCCTTTATTGTTAAGGATAGTTTTGGCTATACTGTTTTTCCATATAAAGTTAGTTATTGTTCTCTCAAGGTCTATGAAGAATTTTGTTGGGATTTTGATGGGGATTGTATTGAATCTATAGATTGCCTTTGGTAGAATTGCCATTTTTACTGTATTGATCAGGAGCATGGGAGATCCTTCCATTTTCTGGTATCCTCCTCAATTTCTTTCTTCAAGGTCTTAAAGTTCTTGTCAAATAGATCTTTTACTTCCTAAAACAACAGATTCTTAAGGGATTTGAAAGAGTCTTCTGTTGGAAGAAGAAGCCATCTAGGACTTTCACAACTAGAGTGAGACCAAGGCCTGACTTAAAAGGCCAGGTTAACACACTTGTTAAGGGTTAATGCAGCTGATGGCTTTTTGTTCCAGGGCCTTTAAGAGCACAGGGAAATTTCTATGCCCATGGAAATAGAACAAGCCTGAATAACAGCACCTCTGCATGCAATGTGCTTTACTTAAATTCCTTTATTATGCTTTTATTAGCTTACAAAGTAGGTTTCTCACGGAATTTCAGCACATGCTTAGCCTTGGTTGACCTCCCCGTTGCTCCTCCCCATCTCCATGCTCCCATTCCTGCTTACGACCTTTCACCTTTAGTGCCCCTCTCCCATTTTCGTACACATTTACTGTATTACTCACCCCACCTCTCTCCCTGAAAGCCTCATTTTTCCCTTCTCATGGGAAGTTTCATGTCATTTCAGTACTCAGTAACTCCTATGTAAATGCATAAATATAAAGATTAGAAGCCAGAATCAAATCAACTACAGAGACGTACTACTCAGAAGAGTTCATTTCATAAATCTATAGCTTCCATAGTGATTTCTCTGTTGGACCTGGTTAGAATAAACTGAAAACTTACTTCCAAAAAGGACATATTATTGAAGATATGAGTAAGAAGAGGGCAAAAACCACAAAAGGAGGGCAAAGCATCAACTCTAACAGGAATTTGGGAGAAGTTGAGTCCACCCTCACCTATGACTTTAGCTATACTCGGGAGCACTGGGGAGGGAACTTCATCTGGAGTAGAAATAGGACAAGAACTAGAATTAGAAGCTCCACAATTTCATGACAAAATTTTGTTTCTTAAGGGTGAGCAAAGAAAGTGTTTTTGTTTGTTTGCTTGTTTGGTTTGCATGGTAACCTACTTCTGTGATGATGCTGAGAAACTATTGGCATGACAGCAGAAGATTTAGACTTTTACATGCTCTTAGCAGGAGGGCTTGAGAGGATTGACTCCAGGTTTGAAAGAAGTTCTGCTGATGGTAAAATACTGTCAATCAATATGCAGGCTACAGAGAGATCTTTTGTGAAAGAAAAAAACCAATCAATGCGGCAAACCTCATAGTTATCTTATTTTAGGAGATTCTCATGGCCACCCTCGCTTGCAGCAGCTGCTACCTGCCCAGTAGACAGGCATCGACGTCTATAGAAGACTCTCCACTGGCGAAAGCCTTCAGTAATCAATCACGTTTTTCATTAAGTTGTGTATAGATTCTTTAGATATAATGTTATTGCACATTTAACAGACACTACTATAGTACAAACATTTTATATATACCTGGAAATCCCAAAATTCGTGTATCTCACTTTATTGTAATATTTGTTTTCTTTTTTCTGAAACCAAACTTGCAATATCTCTGAGGTATCCTGATGTTCCGTGTGTGTGTGTATTTACATATACACATATGTATATATATATGTATATGAGCATGTTAGTTTTTAAAATCTTCCTTTAAAAAGCAAAATTTCCTTATTGGCAATAAAGGGTGAAGTATAAAGAGCTAATTTGCAGAGCTGAGTGCTGAACATTTGGCAACAGAGTTATGCAGCAAATGTTGGTGACCAGTGATGGTAACCCCGTCACAATGGACTCTTAAGCTTCAGTTGCTGCTCACCTACACAACATCATTTACACATTTAATAGAGCAATAATACCTCAATAAAAGGTTGTTTTGAGTCTTTGGAGAAAGCATTTTGTTTTCTTAATGTGGTGACTCCTTTTTTAAAACCTGAAGGCTTTGTTCCAATTAGTTACAATATACAGATCTAGTGTGACACCACAGAAATATATCATGTACTTAAAATATGTTTAATGTGGCAATGCCACCAACCAGCACAGCTCACAAGAAGGCATCTTTCCCCCTTCCTTTTTCTATCTGCCATTTAATTTCATTACGATTTCTAAAAATTCTCTGGTAGAGCACAGCTGCTCCACTGTTAATAGCCTTGAAATAGAAATGTGTTACTTTGCTTAGAGAGAGACATCTGCACACTGCAGAAAAACAAAATCATGTGATGTGATTAATACAGGAAGATGGTTATTGGTATTTTTAATGCTTAGTTTAAACTCAAATATGTTTGCCTTCTAGTCATTTTTAGATATGTTGTTCTGATCTATGCCTTAAATCTGTGATGCTTTAAGAATCTATATAAAAAAACTGTGTTTGCCAGTTGATCCAACACCTCCTGCTGCTAGTTGGCGAGAGGTTTTTTGTTTTTTGGTTTTTTTTTAATGTCATAAGCAGAGCCTTTGATATGCTACCCCAGGGGCTCTTTATTCAGGATGATGTCAATAGCCACTCCCAACAATTGGTCCTTCCACCATCTTTGAGCCTGTCATCTTGAAATTTGCCCTTGCAATAAGCAGTTTACTTTCATACTACATTTGAAAATGGCAGTATTTAAGACCTGGGAGGGCAATGGGACAGGTTCAAAAGTTTGCAGATAGGTGGATTATTACAGGCTTAGAAATCACAATAAGAGAGACCATGCATGCCTTCCCTCTTGAAAATCTCTTGCTGTGTCATAAATCTTTTTCTATCTGTGCCCTATTCTTTAATAATTTCACAAGTGGTCAGTCTCAAGACCCAGATTTACGCTCAGAGTCCTAGCATTGACCTCACCAGAGGACACGATTTATGTAGTGGAGGATGACCAAGTATGGGATGCAATACAGTCTTTGTGACAAGAGTCAAAAACACTCTCATCAGATTGCCCTGCTTACCATGCATGAGACATCAGTGCTTCATGTGTCCTTAGAGGGTACCTACTTCAGTCTCTTCCTTTTGCACATAAAAGTGAGGACCTGGGAAGCCACTTTACTGGAGGGTTATGCATCAGAGAAATATTTCTTTTTCTGATTTTCTTAATCCCTATTGTGCTATTATAGCCCAATGCCTCAGCCTGAGCAATTACTAAGGAGTAGAAATCTATTTGGTTATGGTTCTGGGGGTTAGGAAGTCTAAGATAGAAGAGGCTGTATCTGGAAAGAACCCTCTTGCTCAATCGTCCCGTGGCAGCAGGTGGCAGGTGAAAGGAGGCAGGACTAGATTAATGCTTTTTGTAGGGAGCCCACTCCTGTGCTGGTGGCATTAATCCATTCATGGAGGTAATGACATCTTAAAGGTCCCACTTCTCAATTGTGCTGTGGTGAAGATTGTTTCCAAGACATGGGGGACATGTTTGAACCACAGCAGTACTCACCTGCAATTTGTGCCTTTAGGAAGGTGCAGTCCCTCCTCCTATCACAATCTGGAGTCCAAGAAACAGATTCCAGAGACCTTAAACCCTCCTGCTCTTACATGGAAGGAACATGACCTCTCTTACACTTGCCTTTTGGAGCCACAGAAGGATTGTTTGGCCAAGCTAGAAGACTCAGATGATCTCTGGCCCATAATCATCCCCAATAGGTTTTATAACTCTATTCAGTAATATGCATCCCCCAAAGCCACACATGCTGAAATGAGGCCTTTAAGCTGGAGGAGGAAAGCAGAACTATTTGACAAGTGTTGCTGGGACAAAAGGGTAGACATCTGGGGGAAAAATTGGTTCTATACCTCCCTCCCATGTAATGATCCATTCTAAATGGATCGAAATTTAGATAATAGAAATATAAGCAGTAAAGTGTAAAAAGAATCTAATATAGTTTTAATCCTTGGACAGATTTTTTTTAACCCTTGTTCAAAATTTAGGATCCATCTAGGGAAATGTTAAAAGACATATTCAATAGCAAAAGCTTTTATATGACAAATATATATACACATAACATGCATGCACATGCATGCATGCACATATACAGGAGCACACATACATGCACAGAGCCCTAATAGAAAAATTCACAAATAAAAAAAATCACAACTTATATATAAAATGAGATTTATCTCTCTGGTTAAAAAAGATAGCACCCACACATAGAGAAATAAGAACTCAACAAGCTAACAGGAAATTTTTTAAAATGTGGACAAAAGTGGACAAAAGATTTAAACACACAATTCACACAAAATGAAACACAAAAGGCTCTTAAGCATTTGGAGAGACGCTCAACTTCACCCAATAAAAGAAATGCAAATTAGAACTATATTGAGATACCATTTTTCTCCTATCAGGTTGGCAAAAATCCAAAGCTCTGATAATACACTCCACTGAAATGGCTGTAAGAAAGGACCTTTCTTATACATTGCTTGTGGGAGTAGATGTTAGCATAACCCCATATGGAGAGCAATTTAACAAAATCTATCAAAATTACAAATGCTTATATCTTTCGCCCTGACAGTTTCACTTTTGGAAATTTATGTTACAAATGTGCTAGGAAATAAATGAAAGGTATTCATTACAGCATTGTTATAAGAACCCATACACAGAATTTTATACATAGCCCAAACTGTTAAATTCAGTAAGTTGCAAAAAGACACAGATTAAACAAATTATGATACATTCAAACAACACAATTCTATAATAGTTGAAAACTAAAAACAGTTGACCAGACTATAGTAATATGGAAAGGTGTCCAAGAGATCTTGATAAATGAACACACTCGTACACAAAGCAAAATGCAGAAGAACATAAAAGGAAGCTACCTGCTTCATAATAAGGCAAAATAGCCCATTTTCTTGACATCACATGGCTATTGCACTTGTGAACTCATAGCAGCTGCAGGCCCTTCAACAGTTCATCATGAATGAGGAGGCGGGGCTTGATGAGGTTCCACCCCCTTTGAGGAACTATTGGGAGCTAGTGATTGCTGCTGATGGAGTCATTTTCTTCAGGTTTGTTGCCAATGACAAGTTATTCATGCCCATGAAAGCAACACAATACTAATTAAACTCAATAGCAAGTCACAGGGGAAAGAAAAGGAATGGAAATGGGAGGGAGATTAGCTGGGAAGAAGGATTACAACAAGAGAAAGGAGGGCAGGTTGAGAAAAGGTAATGGGAGACATGAAAATGACCAAACTCATTACATGGGAAAATACAGATTTATATTCTGCTAATATACATGGGGAAAATGCACCAGGAACTAAGCAGAGGAACTACTAGTGAGATTTGAGTAGAGATGGAGATTGTTCAGTGGGTGAGAGTGCTGCTTTACAAGGAGAAGGAACTGAGTTCAAACCCCTAGTGCCCAAATGAAAAGCCAGGTATAACTGCATGTGTCTGTAACCCCAGCAACCTGGAGGCTGGATGATCAGGCAATCGAGACCTCAAGGCAGTTGACTTGGGGAGTGATAAAGGAACACACCCTGGTATCCTGCTCTGGTTTCCACATGCATGCACCACCCTCCTATACCACACGTATGACTTACACAAAGGAACAGAGTAAGGGGACTCTGGATGTGTGGGACCCAATTAACAAGATTTTTCACTGCATATACTGATGTTAAACACACATATATATATATATGATATATAGAGAGAATATATAAACTTAATTATATTTTAAATAAAAAATAATGAATTCTCTGCTTAACTCTAAGGATGTCAACAAGTCTATCTTACAATGCAAGGTAAGAGTCTAGATTAATATGTCACTACCCAGAGTCTTGGCAGATTCATTTGTTTTTCTTTCTTTCCTTCATTCAATAAACATTCATTTAAAATGTTCTGTATAATCTGTGCTGAACTAAGCTCTGAAGTTGCATGAGAAGCATGGCCAATTAGAATTGCTTCCCATCGTCTACATTCTAGCCCAAGGGCTTCTTGTTTGTAGTGTGGAGTATCCAACTATTCCAAATTCATTATGTCTGCTTTTTTTGTTTGTTTGGATGGTTGGCTTATTTATTTATTTATTTATTTGTTTGTTTTGTTTTGTTTTTCAAGAAAGGGTTTCTCTGTGTAGCCCTGACTGTCCTGGAATTTTCACTTTGTAGACCAGGCTGGCCTCAGACTGCCTCTGCCTCCCAAGTGCTGGGATTAAAGGTGTGCAACACCACGCCCAGCTCATTGCAGCAGCATTTTAAGTGTGAGCACGTTAGATCTCCATTGACAAAGAGTTCAAGAATTCAATATCTTTGATGTTTGTGAGCAAGCAAGATCTTTGTAGAATTCTGTGGTGTCGCTTATTGTACATAATCTAATGTAATTTGAAACTCTTTTCCAAATATGGCCCTTGCTTATGTGTATCCAGGCTTGCAATAATTTCTTGTGATTTATTCTGATGCCATTTCATTAAAGCTCCAGGAATTCATACCACTTTATTTTATTTTCCTCTGTTTTTTCCCTAAGCCTTATCAGTACATTTGCGATGGATATAGAGCTATCTGTAATGAAGGCAACATATTTATTTTCTTCCTTCCTTCCTTTCTTTTTTTTGGGGGGGGTTGTTTGTGTGTTTGTTTGCTTGTTTGGTTTTTCTAGACAAAGTTTCTCTGTGTAGCCCTGGCTTTCCTGAAACTCGCTCTGTAGACCAGGCTGCCCTCAAACTCGGAGATCTGCCTGCCTCTGCCTCTGAGTGCTGGGATTAAACGTGTACACTACCACCACCTAGCAAAGGCAACACCTTTTAGGGCTCCACCCACCAAAACAAAACAAAACAAAAATCAATGCTTTCAGGCTTGTCTTATCTATAGAACCTTCCACAGTGATTGAAATGTCTCGTACTTATGTTGTCCAATAGAGCACCTGTTAACCACATGTGACTAGTGAGCATTTCAAATGCAGCTGGTGGAACTACAGAGTTATATTTATATATTATTTAAATGAACTTTAATGTATAAAAAGCTAGCAGAAAGAGACTATGTTAAATTAGTGTATATAACTTCAAATAGAGCAGCTAGTCACTGAAATGGCAGATCCAAGACTGAGAAGTTTAGAGTCTTTATAATCTCTGAGCCTCAGGTACCCAAATGAAGGGTCCCTAACTGGGGAGGTGGAGTTCACAGAGACCAGTTAGTTTCTGGCTGGCGTCTGACCTCAGTCTGAACAGAATGCATTCCTCCTACACTCTATCCTGAAAGAATCAGTAAGCATGGAGAAACTGGTTAGAGCTCCGAGCAGGCACTTTGGTGGGCCAAGGCTAAGTCCCTCCCAGCCTCGCATGTGCCTCAAGAACACAGGAGAAAGGACCATCTCACAGACTAAGCACAAGTTCTGGACACCATGGAGACAAGGCTTAGGAAGACAATCATAAATGTAGGCCTCACTCAAGCGTGGCGATGAAATGCTACTGCACACACCTCCCATGCCCACCCTGGTTAGCTCATCACCTGCCTACAGTCTTCACTCTCAGTAGTTAGAAAGGTTCCAACAGAAAGGAGCTGTTAAGCTCCATGTCTGACTGCTTCACCTTTCTTAATTTGTCTTCATTTCTTAAACTACCAGGTACACAACCCCTACAAAAACATTCAGGGTTTTCCACAACCTGGGAAACCTGCGCTGCTCAGCCTTTGCAACTGCCACATTCACCTAAAACCCCAGCCAAACTTACCTGAGTGTGAGTCCTTCCTTAAACACAGCCCAGTGTCTCCCACACCTATGCCTTTGCTTGGGCTGTTGCCAGAGACGCCGCTGCTCTAGCACCCTTCTCAGGCTAAACCTCTGCCCTTGTGCACATGACCTCTGCAGCCATCTTCCCTGAAACCCACAACCACCCTTCCTCTGTGGCACTTTTGGTTGTTGTGACTGTTTGGGTACTTATATCCTTCTTCCTTATGTTGTGGCATCAGTGCCTTTTCTCTGACCCTGCCTCCTAATTTGTGACCAGTTCATGGAAGGGGCCTGTGTCCTTCATATTCTGTTCCCTTGACTGTGTAGAAATACAGTTGGTCTCCAAGAAGTTTTTACTACTGAGACAAACGAAGGATAGTTGTACCCATGGAAGAATTTCAGTGAGGATTCAGGAGAAGGAGATGCTTTTAGCAATGATATACAAGAGGTATGCATGTTGTGTTTGACATACAATATCAGTTTTCAGAAGACACTAATATTTAAGTTTAGGGAAGATCATATAAAGATTCCTGCCTCCAGATTTTCTTGAAAAGCAAAACGCCAGGTCAGTTATTTCTCTCAGCTGATTTGCCAGCTCTCCACAATCCCTGCTTTGTTCTCTGTACTGACTCTAGTTTTCCTTGGATCAGATGTGCATAAAGTTTGTGACCTAGAAAAATGATAATGATCTACCCATGTTGTTCATGAAGCTCCTATACCTGTCTTCAATTACACTGGTTCTGATTGCTTTAATAGTTATGATTTTGGGCCTGTTTTTTTTTTCTGTACCATTCATCAAAATCCAGAGAGTACAGTCCATGTCCAGATATAGATAAGATTTAGAACATGGTAAAGGAGTGTGATAGCAGACCCAGTTTCATCAGCACTATCTGCAAGTGAGAGCTTTTAGATATTAGCATGGTCAAGAGGCTCAGGGTGTCAGGTCACGAGGCTTACTTGTTGAAGGCAGAAGTGGCAGACACAATAAAGAAAATCGAGAGAGACCTGCATTGCGTTGAATGTTAACACTTCATTTCACATCCATTGCACCTTTCCGCGTGAAGACTGTCAAGGAGATATCAAGCAGTGATTGAGATTCTCAGTAACTGATGGGAATGGAAGCTGTCTTCCTCATTGTCAGATGGAGGAAACTGAGGCAATTTAATTATCCTCCTTTCGACCTTTCCCTCCCTCCTTCCCACTTCCTCCTTGGTTTCAAGGGTAATTTATGTTAGATCAATTTAAACTCCCTCTCAGAATTGAATCAATACCACCTGTAACTCCCAACTCCCCTTAGTGAAACCTTAAACTTGAGAAATGAAAGGACTTAGGAATGGGAACATGCAAAATGTAAACTTAGATAAGAACCGCTTTGACTTGTAGACAAACACCTGGATTGATCGGTCTGTCTATCTATCTATCTATCTATCTATCTATCTATCTATCTATCTATCTATCTATCTATCTATCTATCCATCCATCTACCTACCTATCTATGTGAGATAGGATCTTCCTATGTAGCCCTACCTGTCCTGGAACTTATTTTGTAGACCAGGTTGGCTTGAAATCAGAGATGAGCCTGCCTCTGCCTCCTAAATGCTGGGATTAACAGCATGCATGATTGCCATGCCTGACCCACTACACCTGAAATTCAAAACACTCACACTCCATTGTCATTAGTCCCTCACTGTCCTCTCTCCTATCTCTGCACACTCTGGCGCGCGCGCACACACACAGCAATTAATAATAGCATTAAAAAAGCATTTGTGCTCAGTTTTTACTTTAATGCACCATACTTGCACCATTTGGAAAGAGACTTAACTTCTTTGACCCATGGAAAGTTCAACTTCTTTTTTAATTAGATCTTTTAGCTAAGTCAACACTTCAAGTATCCAGCAGGTGCTTTTTGTTTAGAAAAGAACAATATTCTGTCTTCGACTGTTAAACCCATTAACCTATTCGCACTGCAAATGAACTATTCCAGGGTACCCATTTAGCATGCTGTCCTCACAAACATAGAATTTTTCAAGTGCATGCCTTCTTTGGTATTTTGAGTAGGATCTGGCTGTCACATCTTCTTTATAATTATCGATCTCATCTCTGATGACATCTCCCTGACCAAGTAATTGAAAACAAGTAGAAAAGGCAAGAAATAAATACTCAATCACAAGTGGCTTCAGTGACCTTTTAGCCCTGGAAGGGAGGGATTAAATGACATCAGATAAAAGTAATTTATAGATCTCTATCCTAGGTAATTAGGGAATCAGGAAAGAAGAAAGTGATTAGACAGACCTGCTTAAAAACCATGGTTGTAGGGAAGAAAATACATGAACTTGTGTTTCCTGTCCCTTGTAGGATTTTGATGTCCTCAAATGATAACATTTCTCCAGTTCCTAGTGGGAGTGGGATGCTCCAAGTCTGCTGCTGGGGAACAAGTAGAAGTTGCATCAAGCCCAGCCTGGGAAAATCATTAACTACCATTTCCCCCTTGGGTATGGGTCCTGTACACCCCCAGCCAAAGCCCTTTCTGAATTGCCCCAGGGTGCCCACATGGTCTCAGCTCAAGCTCCTCCCCAGCTTTCGCTGTCTTTAGATCATGCCACTGGATCATCAGCTCTTTCCTCCCGTCATCTCTTATACCGGTGACCTCCCCTGGATCATTTTATGTTCTGTATTTTTCTAAATTACATTGTTCTCTGGAGTCTGCTTCTCAAGTGAGTTACATTTTCTTTCTCTGTTAGTTACTCCAGGTATCAATCATTCTGTAACCACCTGTCCTAGCATTAACCTTCTTCCTGTCTTCCGAATCCAAACCCATTTCTCACTTCCATATGTCAGCAGGAGCTACATGCATTGATTAAATGTCTTTCATTTGAAAGCACACAGTCCTGCCACCCTTGCCTGTGTCTGAATGCCTCCCATATGCTCTGCATGCACGCCTGGTTCTCATGTTCCCTCCTCTGGAAAGTCATTCCTCATTGCAATAAGTCTCCCAAAGTAAATGTATTCATCATCTTTTTCTCTGACAATCATGTTTCTCCACTACGGGAAATTAAACACTGCAACATATGGCCCGAGCAGCAAACTTTAGTGCTCGCTCTCTCAATTGTTTTAACACATTGCCGCCTTCACACAATATTCTGCTTGCCACTAGCATGTCAGGCTTCCACTTGACACATGTATCAGACATGTTAATGTCAAGAGAGAAACCAACGGAAGCTGACAATATGACGAAAGAAGGGCAAGTGCTTATTAATTACAAAAACTCACCTTTCCCACTATTTAGCAGAGGAAAAAAGAAAAACAAATGAATGTGTTCAGAACATGCCACCACATCCGCTTGGGGTGGTATCATCTGATAAAAAAATTAAAACTTTGGAATTTAAAACAATGGAAGATCTTTGCAGTGTCAGAAAAGCTAGTATAAATGACAGCAAGGCTCTCCCTATTGGATGAGCCTATTGGCCTGCTCTGTCTGCTTGCTGGCATGCTAGTTAAAAAACCAGAATGCTATAGTGGCTGAGTTCCTTTTGTGGCTGTGCAAACACTCCTGTAGATGTTACAGAACTCCTTCCTGTTGTGAGCACACAGCTGTTGTGAAAGCCCACTCAAAGTGCTACATATCCCTGAAAATAATGGAACACTGTTTTCTTCTTGGCCATTGCTTCTGAGATTAAATCATTTAAATGACTACAAACCTCTGGCTTTCTATTGTGAGTCTACTGACTCTGAACTCACCTTTCAGCTAAGGCATTATGACCTCAGCATTTGTTTATAGTTTGTCTTTGCATGCAAGCAATTTTTAGGAGTTTCTTAAATCTGTATTTTTAAAACTAATCCATTATAATTATAATTTTCAGTACACATGCATATCCTCAAACAATAGAAGGTTTTAAAGTTTTTCAGTGGATATTCTATTAAGTTTTCTTTTGTGTATTGAATTTTCTTTAAGTAACTAGAATTATATTGAGTCACGTGTTGTATTTGATAGCTGAGCGCAGCCGACAGCCCGCAGGTTTCCTGGAATCTCCGAGTTGGAGCCTCCTGTATCTTTAACATTTCCGGAGATCTTGAAGCCAGTGGCTCCTGAGGAAACCCCCCATACCAATGAAGGCATGGTTTTGAACTCAATGCCAAGCAAAAGTTATCCAAAGTTTTACTGAAAGGGACCATTTATAGAGGTATTCTGACGTCCATCCGCACCTCCCAGTCTCTGAACATTGAGACTAAGATACATGGCAGAGTGATATCCCTGCAACCTTACTGCATTAGTCCTCTGTTGAATTGTTTTTCCATCCAGGTCAGTGTCATCAGTGGACACAGAGGGACTGTGAGAGGCTACCCTTCAAAGTTCACTGTGTGTTTGGTAGAGACAGTCTTCAAGGTTTATCCAATGCATTACAAAGTGGCTTGGTGATAAGGACCTATATGATAAATTTCTTCTAGGCTCCCATTATAGAAAGGGATGGGACACTCCTGAGCATCAGTTTTACTTTCTAAAGAGTAAAAACACTGAATTCTGCTTTATGTATTGCCTATTACAGAGCTTGAAGTACGCAAGTAAACCCCCAGGACTTCAATTTTTGTGTCCAAACTTCTATAGTGATTTTATTCGCCACCCAACTCCAAACAGGCTTTACTTTCTTCCTGCTCTTATTTTCTCAACTATTTATTTTAAACTGAGAATGCACATAATACAAATGAACTTATACAAAGGCCTTGTGATTTTCTAGAAATGAATTAGCTTAAAAGAAGTGAATATACACACAGGAACCAGATGTGAAAATGCACGCACTTATTCATTTTCGCAAATGCGCTTGCTTCATTTCAGCCTGTGCTTGCTGGGTTTGAAACCATGCAGCATCAATATGAAGTTTTTATTTGTTTTAGAAAGAAATAGAGATAGCCTCTTCAGAAGAGTGCTATAAAAGAGATACAGGGATACACACTGTGATTTACAGAGCCACAAAAAAATTGCAAGTAAAAGTACATGAGCATTAAGAGGCCATTGAGCCCCGAGCTACTGAGAACAAGGGAAGAAATTTCAGATGAGCTACCAGGCTGAATGTGACAGTAATAGTTCTGTTAATAATCTCCAAATAAATAGGCATGTCATATTGAGAGTTTTCATATCATCAAAGTCTGTATCCATTCATTGGTTCCATAAGCATAAATTAAGCAATGTGTTTGGAAAGAGATCTTGGGAGCAATAGGACACAGTGACTGTGTTAGGGGACAGGAACGTTCTAGGCTACATGCCAGAAAAAGCACCCTGCAGGGTTTGATGTGTCTGTGGAAGATCTAATAAAGAGACAGAGGCATCCCAGAATAGTCTAAACATCACAGCTCAACCTAACCATTGAAAGGTTCAAAATAAATGTTGAGTGTCCCAGGAGAGGATATCTTGCTGGATGAGAGACATATTCCTGGGGTGAAGATTGGATACTGGAAACTGTTCCCTTTCCAGGCAGCATTGAGCAAGCGACTGAAATAGCTCACTCAGTGGCATTCCCATGACCAGAAATGCTCATGGTCCTCACACAGCAGTTGATAATCCTGAAGCCCTCACTGCTATTATTTTCTTCTCTTTTTATCCACTAAGATCTAGGACTTTTTTGAGAAGCTTGACAAGAATCCATTTGGTTTATCTTTAAAGTACATTTAAAGTTCAGTCAAGTTTTTTTCTGATATTTTCATCACATGAGTTTAGCAGCACAGAGAAACTTCACATACGGCCCCAAGGAAAGTCAGAAAACATAAACTTCTTTTCAAGATTTGTTACTCCAAGTCATGTATGTATTTGGATTAAAGTACAGTTCAAGGCTTCGAGGCCAACATTTGCAGCCAAGAGATCTTTTGTTTATTTCAATATTTAACTACAAACTGAGGAAGAAAGCAACCTATGACATTGCTTGAGTGGGGTGAGTAATCAAAGTCATTGAACAGAAATGTATCTGAGAGAAGATGACAGTAAGTACAGTCTTGAAACAAAGATGCAGCAACCTCTGTGTGCACACTAATTAGATGACTTTTAGGCTGCACCTGGTGTTACCAACTGATGGACCAAGGAAGACCCTGATTACAAATATTACACTTATTCTATTTCAAAGTCACTAAGGCTGGAACTTTCTTGAGAACACTGACAAGAGACCATTTGGATTTTTGTTGTTGTTTGTTTTTGGAATACAAATGTACCTTATTTGGAAAGCTTTGAGCATTAAACCCATGCATACAAAATGGATCTTATGTCAGAAGTATAATAATAAAAATAAGAACATTCCCTCACAAAGGCTGACTTGAAGACTGTCTCAGAAGGACAGAGCATTTATGGTCTTGGTGCCTTAACAGCTCTTGCACAAGGCTATGAAAACTGATCAGGAAGTGAATGGGGCTACTACCGTCAAAGCTGATTCCTCCAGGAGACTTTTGTTTCTGTCATACCTATCTGCTTCCTCAAATACAGTTACAGAACTACATTTCAAATATTGGCCAGAAATGGGGATCATAGCACTTTACCACACTTAAAAGCTAAAAGTGTGCTGGGTTCTTTTCTCTTTGTCCCACTTTGACTGGAACCTTTCGTTTTGGCCAGTGAATATAAACAAAAGTATGTAAGAATTGCTGATCGATTGTCTGTCTTCTCCTTTGTGGCCACATTGACAAAGCATGGTCTTAAGAGACATATAATTTGGCATGTTGAACTCTTATATGAAGAAAGACAACTTTCTGGAGTTTCCCAGTCCCACATGAGTCATTATATGAATGAGACATAAACTCGTGCTTGTTAAGGCACTGGAGACTCTGACGCTGCTTACTGTGCCAGCATGACCTAGAGTACTCTGATTAACAACATCTGCTTATTGTGCTCCATACTAAATCCAACTCATGATCCTATATTTTGATAAATACAAAGAAAACCAGATTTGAATTTTAGGATTTTGCCTTGCCCTTCTCCTACACGTAGGACACACATCCTACTACCACTATGAGGGTTGCAAATCTTGAATGTTCCAAGCTCCTGAACAAATCTGTCTTTATGAATAATGTGTTTGATCATTCAAATGGTCAGATAGTCAACAAGGATTTAATAAGAAACAACTTTAGGGCAGGAACCATTCTACATCTTAATAGTACAGGAGTAAACAAAAGGAACATGGATTATTACCTTATCAATATTTTGATCTAGAGGGAAAATCACACACCAAACAAGCAAATACATAAATCTGAGAGTTGATGAAGGAAAGGAGAACACTGTTTTATCTCAGGCTATCTTGAAGAAATGGCATTCAGGCTGATACCTGAAGGATCAGGACATCAGCATTAGGAAAGAGGCTTTCTGCAAAATGAACAACAGATGCAAAAGTTCTGAGGTGCACATCAGCTTGGCATGTCAGAGGACCCACGTAGGAGGCTGACGTGGCAGCAGGACAGCACGGATGAGAGAGAGTTGAAGAGTACCAGTGAAAAGGAACATTGAAATTATGTCTACAGAATCATGAAGGTCTGATAAAGGAGTTGGGTTTTACTCGATCCAACAAAAAGCCACTGGAGTGTTTTACATAGGAGGGTGTCTTGCTATGACCTACATTTGAAATAAATTACTTAATTAACTGCATAAAAAATGGATGGTGGAGGGAAAGAAAAAAAACCCCAGCAATCACTTGAGAAGTATTACAATCATCCACGCAGGGGTGATAGAGAGGTATAACAATTGGGATGCAGGATTTATTTATTTATTTATTTGTAAGAAAACAAACTATCTTTTTTCATTTTACATATCAATCCCTCCCCTCCTCCCATTCCCTCCACTGAATCCCCCTATCCCCTCCTCCTAGAGGGTAAAGCACATTGTTTTGGAGAAAGTCCAAGGCTCTCCCTACTATAGCTAGGCTGTGCAAGGTATCCATCCAAAGAGAACAAGTTCCAAAAAAGCCAATACAATCAGTAGGGATAAATCCTGGTGCCACTGCCAGTGGCCCCTCAGTCTGCCCCAGCCATACATTCAGAGGGACTAGTTTGGACCTGTGCTGTTTTCCTTCCCTGTCTGGCTAGCGTTGGTAAGCTCCCATTAGCTCAGGTAAACTGTTTCAGTGGGTGTCCCCATCATGGTCTTGACCTCTTTGCTCATATTTCTCACTCCTCCCATTCTTGAACTGGACTTTGGAAGCTCAGTCCAGTGCTCCGATTTATGTCAGTGGTCCTCAAACTTGCCTGCAGCTGCAAGTACTTGGGATGAGACAGCTTGAAATTCAGATCAATTAGATCATAATCCCTGAGGACAGGACACAGTACCATTTTCCCCTAAGAGATTTCAATGCGAACTACACTTGGGAAACACCGATGTGAAGTATTTTGAAGATGTCTCACAGGACTTGCTGGAGATAGGGCAGTACAGAAAAGGAGGTACTGATGCTACCTGAACTTAGGACACAAGCAACTGCATAGACATTAGTGCTATTTCCTGAAACTTGGGGGTCTAGACAGTGAGGACTTTGAGGTGGAAGGGGTTAGAATCAAGAGTTTAGTTTACATGTGGAAATTTTGAGATGTTTCCTATGCAATTCATATTATACACTTTATGTAACTGACATCATGCAGGCAAAAGAACAAACAAGACATCACTAAAGAGATAAATCTTGTAGACAGCAAGGTAGACATAGCATTAAAGCTCTGGAAAAAGAGGAAGCCACCAGACAAGTGAGGGTAGCCTGAGCAAAAAAGACTGCTCAAAGGATTTAGTATTTGGGGTCACCCGCCATCTGAATCAGATCTTCCTAATCTTGCCTTGATCCTTGATCCTTTGGCAAATTGGCAAGAAAGGACACTTTCCTCTCTGGAACATTAATATGAGCTCAACTCTTTACCTTTTCCTCTGGTCATTGGTTACATATCCCAATAAATGCCCTTTCAAATTACATGCAAAGCCCTCTAGTTAGAGTCTTGAGATCTCTTGGATTCCAACTCTGGCTCTTCTGATCTCAGAATGTCTCCCCATAGCCATACATATAGAAAGTGCCCAGTGAGGCTCTACCAATGCTAGACACTGGGCTGTGTCAACTGAATGCAGCTGACTCTGCCTCTTACTGTCTCACCCTTTTCACGCGGATGTGCAGAATAAATAATTCTAAGATACTCAGCTAATGCTGCCTTTCCGTTACTGTTTATGCTCCTTTGTGGAATTTGTTTCTCAATAAAATGTATTTCCTTTTTATGTTCAAGTTAGTACTGTACTTTTTGCTATGTTGACAATTTATTCAACAATTCATTCCTTCATACAAGGAAAAATCCTAAAATCAACCAATCCTTGAATCAGTCATGCATGGCAGTTCTTCACTTTGTGACTTTGTACCAGTGCTTTATATCTTCTCCAAGTCTTAGTTTTCCCACTCAGAACAAAGGGATCCTAAGTAACCTAATCTACCTGAGAGTTAAGTAGGCTGCTGTAAAACATCAGGGCAAAATGCCTTACATAGACTAACCCCTCCACAGATTGTTGCTGTACAACTTGTATGTATCCCACTAGTCCATGGTCTCTGTCCTCTCTGGGTTCTGGAGCACTGATTTTTTTTAACTGTTCTTAAAATGTTGATAATTTCTGCTAGTGGCCCCAGGTCCATTTCCAGGCAAATGACATTGATACTTGTTTGTTTTCCTACTGAAGCTGCTGCAAGTCACCCAACCTCTAGGCTTGGTTACAAATGAGGAGCTTGCCTCAGAAAAGACAGCTGCCCAAGTGACTAGTGTTCCCATTTCCTACTCCTTGGCTTCGTCTTCACGACTGCATGCACTTCCCATGTTCAAACTAATGAATCCATCATCTATGGTTTCCCTACGGTGCCTCTCCAAGGTTACCTTATTATAATATGGTATCTTTAATCATATTTAATCATACATTGAGAGGGAAATAGAAGCAAGTCCCACATGACTATAATGGAATCTCTTTCCATATTACATGTAGCTGTTTAAGGGTCTTCTCAAAAAGCAAGACATAAAGTGTCTTTAGAACTTGAATAGTGGAATTATGGGACATGAGTGTTTAGGAACCTGAGAGTTATTAACTTTCCTTAACTGGTTAAATGATCTAATAATCTATGTCCTTGAAACCAAGTTAAGAATAAACAACTTCTTCTTCTTCTTCTCCTCCTCCTCCTCCTCGTCCTCCTCCTCCTCCTCCTCCTTCTCCTCCTCTTCCTCCTCCTCCTCCTCTTTCTTCTTCCTCCTTCCTACAAAACTGCATGCTTACTTACTTGAGCTTTTCTAGATGAAGAATGAGTGAGAAAAGAATGTTTTAAAAACTTAACCAGAGGGGAAGGTTAATGAATGTGTTTTACAGTTTCCTTTTGGAGCCCAAACCTCTTAGAATTGTGTTAGTACAAGAGGCTTTTTGAGGACATTTTGGCTGGAGTCTTCTAACCAAAAGTCCCTTATGATCTTCATCATTTATAGAGTAAATCTAAGTGTGGGCCAAATAATCTAAAACTGATTTGTGCAATTCCACATCCACCATGGGTGTGGAAAACTTAGAGGCCTTGCCGGCACATGGGTTTCCCAAGCTCAGCCTGAGGATCAGAGCTTGGGAGATTAGAACACATGTTCTCCATCAACACAATCACACTGGTGAGATGCCTGCATGTCATCATATGCGAGCTGGTTAATAAAAACTGGTGTGATAAAAATAAACAGTAAAGTGATAGTTTGGTTTTTGATCCAGCCTTTCAATCTGTGTTTGAGAGAGAGTGTTCACAGGACTCTTTCTCCCTAATAACATGCGTGCACAGCTCTCATTAGCTTCAGTGAGAGGAACGTGTGTACACAGAGGGGAATTCCAGGCCTCACAGTAAGGCATAAGTGGACATGACTTTTGGCAGCTTGTGAGATGAGAGCATGGAGCAACTCTGGTTACCCTGCTTACAGGAAGTGATAGGATCACTTTGTAGGGGACACATACACATAAAATTTATGTGTATGCATATGTATTGCTTATATGATAAATGCCAAAGGAGACCTGAATGGAAAAAAAAAAGACAGAAATTAGTCTATTTTAGCCTCAAATATCCTGGACTTGACCAAACAAAGGTAACATTTGGAAGTCCCTCTCAACTATTTCAGAAAGAACAAATTTGGATCCAGGATACTCTTAAGATTCCATCAAAGATGAGTTCATGGATCCTCTGGGCATAGTTCAATCCAGTGGGTACCAGTTACTACAATTTCTGTAATGTCCCCCTTCCTGCATTTACCCATGGCAAGTATTGTGAAGTAACATTCTCACTGTGTCTTCTCCACTGTACTAACAGACAAGGCTACTGACACTTAGGAGGTCTTGCTGCTAGTGTCAAATTAGAAAACAGTTTGTGAGCAGTTTTGACAGCCATGCTCTGTCAAGAAAAAGGAAACACAGCTCCTGTTTTGCTGAGTGCAGTCCTCTATTTCTAGAGTCTCTGGCATGTGGCAGCAAGAGACTCCTTAACTAATGACACCATCCTCATTGTTTGCAGGTGAGTTCTAGAATCAGCACAGCCAATAGAAGCATTCTGAAGCATGCTTATTCTGAAGGGATATCAGGAGCCTCTCAGAAATGTTTTTGAGCCTGAGATCAATGATCATTTTTGATACAATTCAAAAAAATGTGATCATCAATGACTTATTGTTTCCATGTAGGCTGCTGATGTGTTTCTGGTATGAACACTCTAAACCTACCTCTTAATGATGGAGTTCCCCAATTTAATGGTGTGAGAAATTATTTGAAGCAAGAATCTTATCTACTCTCCTTTGTGGTAATTTGGGGGAGGAGGAAAGGGAAGTATTATAACCGATAATAGTTTCTTTGATTTGCTGCACACCAGGTACTCCCCTGGATAGCACCTGGAAGACCTATCTCACCAGCAAACCTCCATGGTGGTGCTTGTGTTCATTATTAACATAAGTAGTGGGGCTTTGAAGTTACCCACAAACTTATACACAAATAGGAAGTGGCGAACTGTGATGAGCTTTAAAACTTATGCCAGACCACACAAATAGGAAGTGGCGAACTGTGATGAGCTTTATCTGCTTCTCTTGCAGAGAAAGGAATCTTTCTCCTTGCTTAAGAGGAGAGGACTCAATGAGGTCCCTGTGAGGTACTAACAGGGTGTGAAATGCCCATACCAGAAAGAGATTCTTTCACCCTGCCAGCATTAGTCAGCATGCCAGGTGCTGTCCACAGTCCCCAGCAAAGCCCCTAGGGTCTCTTTCCATTTTTAAACATACCAGCTCACAATTGCCCACACCTGCATCTCTCTGTCAGCGGCTGCCCTTAGGCTGAAAAGGGCCTGTTCTGTGCACACAGACAGCTCAAAGTGCTTGGAAATTTATGTCCCCCTGGAGAAAATACCTGACAGGTCTGGAGGCATAAATATGAACTTGCTTTTCCCTGTACAGGACTCTAGAGCCCCATCTGTCGGACTGAGTCAAGATTGCCCCATGGGCTGCTTTGATAACATCCCTTTGTTATCACTGACCTCCACATTACAGTCATTATGTTCTCTCAATACAGAAGTGAAGTATTAGACATAATCTAAAAAGTAAGACAGAGAAGTTCATGCTGTGGAGAATCTTGGCTGTGATCAGAAACAATAGGTTTTCTCCTCGGATCTCTATGGATTGTCAGTTAAACCAAATGAGCTACACTGGAGCAAACCCCACAACTAACCTGTAAGAAATATATCCTGCTTATAACGATGTTATACACTGAAACTGTCTCTTGAATTCTTAGAGATGTCCAGAAGGAAACAAGCAGCTGTCACAGTTGCTACGAGATGGTGTGATTGATTGTCTGTGACCCCTGAATTAACAAGGTTTGTTTGCTTATAGAGCTGACTTCAGGATTTGCCTGGTACCCTCTCTACCTCAGTTTCCTACTCTGTAAAATCAGAGTAAAATGAAACTGATCCCAGCTCTTGTGAAACGAATGTGGTATTCAGTAATACATCTAGGTCTCCTAACATAGAGATGGACTCCTTACATGGTAGGCCTTAACCTTAGAAGCCAAATGGGCTTTTCAGATCTGTAACTTTATGTCTCTTTCTATCTCAAAGCTGTGATGCTGGAAGTAAGAGCCTGTGGGTGTTGTTACCAAGCATAAAAACACGAGGAGAGATGGTCAGGAGGTGCTATCATCAGACCCTGAGCCCATGGCAGGCTTGTGAACATGCGTGTCACTGAAAGCAATTGCCACGTACAGGTTCTAGAGAATATTAGTCTTTCCATGACACGTCACACAATCGTGTCATTTAATTGAGCTTCTCTTATATGCCAAACACTGTGCTAAATACACTTTATACCCAGCCGTATTTAATCCTCACAATGATCATTTAAAGTAGCCATTATCCTAAGTCATAGAGGACACTGAGTCTCAGAGAAGTTAACGGTTCCAAGATCAATTGATTGAGGCAAGCTCTAGACCAAAGTCTCCAAGACTCCAATTGCTGCCACCTCCTGTTATACAACATTCCATGCAGAGAATATGTCTTTTAGGAATTTTGATTCACCTGCCTCCAGTAAGAGTTTGGCCTAGGGAGAGAAAGTACGTGCACCAGTCTGCAAATATGTACTAGGCCTCAGTAGCTTAAGTTCTTCAGAGGAGAAATGAGAAATCCAACAAGGTGATTAAAATAAAGACATCATTTCTCTCCAAGAGTAAGCTTGTAAAACCATGGCAACACCTTAGTTCAGATCCCACCCATGACCTTGGGAGATAAGGAAACTTAGTCTTATAAAGAAAATGTCCAACATTTCCAAAGAACCATTTAGAAACTGCAAATTTTCTGTAGTGCCTTCTAGCAATGAGCTGACTGGCAGGATTCTTGTCCTTTAATTTCTGCAGACTGCTGAAGGGTAAGGGCATGCCATGAAATACAGATATGGGAGATGATCCGAGGCCTTGGCAATTTTCCTAGGAAGCCCTTAAGGTAAGGAAATCCTAAAAGACTCACGAGATCTCTTCACTCAATTTCCAACCCTCAAAAGACTGCGCATGCCTGGGCTTGCTAGCAGGATGAGTAATAACCAGGTGCCTCTAGTTGACAGACTGGGTACCTCCATTGATTCCGCTCCTGCCTCTTCCTGAAATTCTGGAGAACTTGTACAAAAGTGACTGCTTGTCCTTATTTCAGTTCAGAGGCCAGGTGTTTCTCTGGTGATGTCTTTTGCCCAGCGGTTCCTACAAGACTCCCTGTGAACCTAATGCAATTTTCGATGAAGAAGAAATGATTCCTGTGAAAGAAGCTATATTGTATTCAAACATTTCAGTAATAACAGTGGGGGTTGGGAAGAAGTAAAACCTGTGTTTATAATAAGAATGAGTGGGAGGGCTTCTTTTCTTTTTCCCTTCCTTCATTTTTTTCTTTTAACGTATTTCATTTAAGACAAAGACTTAGTATTAAGATAACTACAGTCCAATTCCCTGCCCTGTGCTCCCCTGTCAGGAATCCATTCTTTTTTATGATGCCATCTGCGTAGCTGGAGGTGATATTGGAATGCATAAATCTCTTGTGAGCCACAAAACGTTAAGCTGCCGTTGTCCTCATAATTTCATTATCTCAGTTTCTGCCCTAAAACGTTTAACACTAATTGAACACCCGAGGTTTTCCTGTGAGTTTATTTTCTGAACATTATTGAAGTGCTGTTGATAAAAGTCAGGATTTATGGAGTCAGCACTCCTTAAAATGCCATGATAGATTTGAGCAGGAATATATATATATATATATTAAAGCAGGAATATTTTTTATGACTTTGCCTGGAATTTCAAAGTCTTTCAATCATTCTACATTATAAAACTGTCGATTTCAAAGTGCATTATGCAAGGACCAAATTACTTCACCAAACTCAGCCTTCGCATCTGCAGGTTCAGGCTGGACACATGGGGCTATCAGACTCAGCTACGTTCAGACTGGCTCTCTATGTTTATTTGTTCCTGATTAGAAATAGTAAACTTCTCCTACCCACCCTCTTTTCCAGGCTGCCCAGAATATGTTAATACTAGCAGTGGTTTTACTAATGACCATCCATTCTTCTTCTCTGAAAGAAATGCATTTGCATGAGTCAGAGCCATCAAACATCTTTTACTTCTTTAAGAAAAGGAATGGTTTCCTGTACTTTTTTAAGAAAATCATAGTAAAGAGTAGCCATATGCTAAATCTATCTCTTGGATTTTGTTTGCAATTCAATTAATTTCACATGTCTGTGTCAGAAAGTAATTTAGTTCAAAAATGAACTATGATTGGTGTCTCTTATGGATTTTTATTAATATTTATGCATAAACATCCATGTAAAAATTACCCACACTCACAAACAGACACAGTTTATGGTATGCAATTTTCACAAAGCATAAGACTGGCTCCCAAAAATGAAGCAAGTACTTAGATTTAAGTGTCCATCTCTCGGTGAAAAGAAGTTATTCCTGGTTACTATGGTAACTTCCAACAGACTAGCATTTTCTGTTATTATTGTAATTGGGAAAGCAAAGAATCTATTTTTAAATTATAAAGCATGGAAGGAACTGTGCATCTCAAGTGGGTCCCTAACCTGGCTGTGCTGTGGGACAATGGTCTTTCTATCCTGTCACGTGTATTATTTTTAATAAAATGCTGATTGTCCAGTAGCCAAGAAGAAAGTAGAGGCAGGGAAACCAGGCAGGAAGTAGAGGCGGAGCAACGAGAATGCTGGGAAGAGGGAAGTGCAGTCTGCAGTTGTGATCCAGCCATGGAGGAAGCAAGATGTGACTGCCTCACCAAAAAAGGTACCAAGTCATGGGGCTAACACAGACTAGAGTAATGGGCTAATGTAAGTTATAAGAATTAGTTAATAAGAAGCCAGAGCTAATGGGCCAATCAGTTTATAACTAATGTAGACCTTTGTGTGATTCTTTGGGACTTAACGGCTGAAGGACCAGGCGGGACAGAAAACCTCTGTCAACAGAATGGTGCCCACGTGAACAACTGCATCCACATAAAGCCTGAGAGAGCTTGGGAAGTAATTCTAGACAGAAAATAATAGAGTAAAGCATGGCTTCACTTTCTTGGGTGGGCTCTGCTTGTTAGAGGCAAGCGCTCTCATTTAAGAGAGGCTTCCTGACTCAGCATTAGCTGCAAAACCTTGCAACTCTTTTAAGAGGTCCTGCCATGGAACACTCAAATGGTGTTGATGAAAAGCTGACTGCATGCTTTTTGGTGGTGGCAGGAACCTTGAAACGCCATAGAGATGTGGCAATAAACATGAATCCGACCGGTACCTCTGCCATGAGGCTGGAATCTCAGAAAGCTAAGGAATGGGCTGGATCCAGCGGTCAAAGCCATGGCTTTAATCTTAGCCATATCAGTTAGCAAATTAAAGACTTATGTGGTCAGAAAAAGAGATACAGTAAAGATAGTTTCAGATGCAAAAGCCTCTAAATAGTTTGCAATGTGTTTAAAAATATATGTAGGCTTGAGAGAGAAAAGAAAAAGAATTAAGTCCTTAAAAAGAAAAAAAGAGAGTAGTTAGGTGTGGTGGCACACACCTTTAATCCCAATACTTGTGAGGCAGAGGCAGGCAGATCTCTGTGAGTTCAAGTATAGCCTGGTCTACAGAGTTAATTCCGGGACAGCTAAAGATACACAGAGAAACCCAGTCTCAAAAAGCCAAAAATTAAAAATAAAAATAAAAAAGAGGTTAAAATAAAGCCAAGAAAATGCAACAGATATTTATCCCACCTGGGACAAATGTTCTGACTCTGTTCTCCTGGTCCTGGGGTTCTGACTACAGTTTTAAGATGAAACTCAAAGCCGCTTTCACAAGGTGAAGGATGACTGGAAACTGTGGGGTGTGCCTTACTTGTGTCTGTGGTTTGCACTCTGGAAGTGGAGTCTGTGTTTCTCACAGTACGTTTCCAGTCTGTGCCCTCTACTATGGTCCCAGCACCCACGAGCAGTGGCTTGCTTTCCTCAGGAGGGGCGGCTTTCTCTGCCGTGCATGCTTCTCGCCCTGCCCTGTACACACTAGTCTCCTGCAGGGCACGCTTCTCCCCCTGTACACACTAGTCTCCCTTTTCAGTTTTTCCTTTCTGTGCAGAAGCGAAGCTGAAAAGAAAATGTCCAAACTGCTTACAATGGGCAACACCAAGTGAACTTAACTTTATGCTTCAATGTAAAATGTAAAATTTTCTGCATAAATGCACACTTCTTTCATAATATGAAAAGCAGATATATTTTTTAAAAAATATACTTTAACTCCCCATGGGTTTAAATGACTTTCTACCAGAAATAAAATCTCTACATTGCCCAGATATCAGAGCACTAGATATCAAAATTTACATGATAAAACTGAAATGGTTCTTAAAGGGCTATTTCTCACCTTAATCATTGTATCAGAATATAAAAAGTGGAAATAAATGACCTAGGACTCTGTTTTTTGTTTTTGTAAGGATGAGTTATTGATGAAAGATATTTAAAAGGTATTTCTTTAAAAGATGTCTCCTGGTATTTCCTGTGCACAGCAATAAAATATTGGCCACAAAGGTTTTCTCTATGGCAGAGTTCCCATAATGTGTCCTGGTATAACTGGCTTTTTGAGCAGCTCCAGCTGTCCCAATATGCAAGTCAAGAAACAGATAATGGTGGAAAGCAGAGAAAGGAGATGTAACCAGTAAATGCTGGAAGGATGACAAAATAAAGGGTCCTACGTCCATCTTTGCGGTACTGAGAGCTTGATGTCTAAGGGAAGGGAAAGATGGACCAGGGCAGGGTGTGGTCTGGTTCATCATTGCCTCAGTTAGGATCTGCACTGTGATCTGAGGAGGTCCTTACTGCTTGAGGGATCCTCCTACTTTCTGGAGCTAATTACTCCTGCTTCAGGGTACCCTCATTTGTCCTGTGAGTGTTTGTTGGTTCTACAGATTTAAGATAACATACTTTGGGAGTCTGGACAGGATATTGTAAAACACTGACAGTAAAATACATGTTGCTCTTTTGTTTGTACCTTCAGTTTTTAAGGGAAATAAGCTAGGTAAGGTACCGCTGGTTTCCAGGGAGATAGTCCTTGAGTGATAAACACGCCTATGTGCATAGGTAAGTGGTGACCCAGAGTAAAGGAGGTGCATATAAAAGGAAGGTAGAGAAGCCAGATTTTATCTTGAGTTTAGTTGTCTTGTAATCTTAGTGAGGAATAAATGCTTTTTGGCTAATGCAGTTTCTAAGTGATTTAGATTAATAGCCAATATGATTTCTATGTTTTTCATATGTATAGGGCCTTTCCATAGCCTAAGGTCTCATACACTGCCTAATATTTTAAGAGGGTATTAAATAGAGAGGCTCAAATTCTCTTCATTCACATGGCCCATCTACACTGATAGTATCACGTGACTACAATAAGCTAGGATAAGCGAAGGCCTCCCTACCCGTGTTGTCTCTACTATGAGTTCTCCCTGTCTTAAGCTATGTACGACAGCTGACATCTGAGTATATTCCTTAGAGTTTGGTTGCTTATCTCTAATATATGTTCATACTAAAAACATTAAAATTTCCCTTCAATTTTTACGTCACTACCATGAATCTTTATGTGACATGAAAAACTGTGTGTTACCAATTACCAACAAGTGACCACAACTTATTGGCTTAAAATTACAGGCATTTATTATCCCTCAGTCTCTGTGGATCAGGATTCTGGGTGTGGCTTACTGGGTCCTCTGCTTTACGTCTTCTCATGGACTCCTACCTAGACATTAAAAGGCTGGCGTTTTATCTGTACATCCAACAGGAGGCTCTCCCTACAAATCCATGCAGTGGCTAGCAGCTTTTAGTACCTTGCAGGAGTCCTTTATTTTCTGATAGCTTAGTGGGTAAAGGACTGTCCAGTTCTTTGTCCAATAGGGCTTTTCAACATGTAATTTTTAAAATTAAAGCCAGTAAAGGAGAGTCCACTAGCAAAATAAAATCTCAATATCACAAGGCCAATCATGGAAATAAGAATGTTCTGTGTTCTGTTTCTTAAAACCCAGTCACTACGTCAAGGGACAGAATTATTAAAAAAAAAAATGTGTGTTCCAGGAATTGAGGATTTTTGCTGTGTCCTTGAAGAGATGTTTCCCTTCCTGCTGTAAGAACAGCCATAGGATGGCTGAATAGAATAGAACACACAGAAGTTTTTTTTGTGTGTGTGTGTGTGACATAAGTAAGGTCTCCTGGAGCCCAGAAAATCTGTCCTAAGTGGTGGACAGGAGCAGAGGCTCCTAAAGAAGAAGTTATAACTTCCTGAGTAATCATGGTCACAATGTTCCTTCAAACTGGAAGGGAATTTCTTCCAAGTGAGGAGGGGGTATGCAAAGCAGCTGGGCTGCCATGGTGCCAGAGCAGCTGGTTGCCAGAGCAGGGGCTACTTGGCTGACAGCTGCCATTCAAGGCAGCCATGAATTAAAAAAAAAATAGCCTGTCATATGTCATTCAAAGGGCCCAACACCCACGCTACACAGCTAGACACTCTTATTCATTCATAGAAAGAAAGAAAAAATCAAAGGGTACAATAAAGATCTGGGAAATTAACATTCTTAACAAAAGTTAACAGTGTTTAGCCCCCTAGGCAAATACAGCTTAGCATTGGGTCCGTCTGATCTGTCACATAAGAATTACTAAAGACTTCCCCGCATTCTTTATTCATATATATGTTAAATTTTCCCATGTGACCTCTGACATGTACCCTAAGAATTTGGAGCAACAGGAGATTCCCCACATTCCTTGCATTTACAGCATTTCTCTCCATTGTGTCTACTTGCAGAACTCTGTAAATACGAGGAACAATAGCAGGCCCACTGCCTTCCTTACACTCCAGAGTGTGTGTCTGGGTAGGGTCTGCCGTGATTCTTAGGGGATGAATGACCCATAAAGGCTTCTCCACACTGCAGCAATGGAAATGTACAGCAGCTGGAGCTTCTTAGCACAGCAAAATTTGGGAACTAGTTGGCTACATTCATTACTTTTATAGAGACACTCCAATTTGAGACTTTCTACATGTCTCTCTTTGTTTTGCGTTGAACATTAATGACATGTTATTCTCAATTTTCTCTTAAAAGGGAGAATCAACTAGAGTCATTCCTTAATGCTCTATTTCTGTTCATTGAAATTTTCTTTCTCTATGAATATCCTGCTGAGCAACTGACGCAGTGGGTTTTAAATTGATCCCGCAATCTACTGCCACCAGGCTTCTAGCACATTCCCTTTCCATCGTCACCCCTAGGAGCACTCCTTTGAGAAGAAGTCAGCAAACCCTGAACCTTCTAAGTCAGCTTCAAAACCACATCTTCAAAGACCAGCAAGTCTGTTTCCTGGCTCAACTGTTTGGAGGTTTTTTTGGGGGAAGCGTCAGCCCCAAAGTTCAAAGGAGAAAGGGAGGATGGTAGAATTGGGACACCTGAGCAATCTGAAGTTGGCTGTGACAGTGTGTGGCCCTCAGGCTGGCAGAGGAATTGCGGTTTTTACTTGGCAATAATGTTCGTGTACTCACTTTTAAAATCTATTACAATGCAGATAATAGTTTTAGCTGACATGTGTTTATGCCCCTGTTTACTCTATTCTATCAACACCTTCCTTAATACTTGTCATCACTCTTGGGAATTATACTAAGTTGTTATAGCTGAGGAACTCAGGTAAGGTATCGCATCCTCCTTAGTAAAGTATCCTCATCCTTGGACTCTCTTCAGAGACACTGGATATATAAATGGACATGCATGTCAGAACTCCTGTCCATAACATCTACAGACATAGTTCTGGGAATCTGAACTCTAATCTCCATCAGCAATTGGCTCTATGTAAGCAAGATTGGCCAATAACTGGCAGCTTCTCTATTTTTCCCCTTTCCTACACCTCAGGATCAACAGAGAAAGCCAAGAGTTCTGCATGAACCAGATCGCATGATACATGCCACTTCAAATTCAGCTTCCCCATGCCAATGACCTCCAACTAGACCAGTTATAAGAGCAAAGGAATACCCTCTCTTTCCATTGCTAACTATATGGCCGAGGTACATAATAGAGAAAAATGAACAAGAAAAAAGTATACCGTTTGTGTGACATGGGAACCTTCATAATGAAATCAAGACTTAAAGTCAAAGGCATAGGGAAATGTATATTTTTATGCTTGAGTTTTGTGAAGAGGAGGAAGAAGTAAGACTGAACCAAGTAGTTATGACCTAATGGTAGTAAGCCTGACAGAGGCTTGGCAAGGTCTGTCTGATCAGCTTACGCTCAACATCCCTCTGTCTTCAGACAAAGAGTGGCCCTTTCCTCCCAGTATAGGAAGTCTAGCTCTAGAATGAGTATGTTATCACCTGCTTCAAGATAGAAGGGCAACAGAAAGGGAAGTGAAACCCCTGCTTCTGTAGTTTTCTCAAACACTAAGATGCCTTATGTGGAAGTGGCTTATACTGAAGCCTACTAATAACAAAAGCCCTCCCAGGAGTCCTGGTCCCTGCCAACTTTGGGAAATCTGCCAACATGCATGGGATGGTGACTAACTTGCTGGTGTCTCCCTCCCTCCCTCCCACGCCTTCCTCCCTTTATTTCTACAGTATACTTATTTACTTCTACGATACTAAATTTATTCCATTTGTATATGTGTGTATGCACGTATGTTCATGGGTGCATGTGCATGCCATCACAGGCATGTAGAAGGCAGAGGACAACTTGTGGAAATCAACTTTCTCCTTCCAGCATGTAAGTTTCAGAAATATCGGTCTTGAAAGGAAAGTGTCTTTACCCTTTGAGTCACTTCACTCTCTTCTTTGGTTTGCTTATTTATTTATTTCTACAAATAAAAATACTGGTGGTTCAAATACTTGAATCTTGGGTATCTCTCACAGCAGAAGGAAATAATAAACATTATGTTTAGGAAAATTACATCTGTTTTACAAAGTAACTGAACTGCAATATTTTATTATGTTCATATTAGACAAAGAAACAGAAAAGCTCAACAGAAACAGGTAAAGTTCTTTACCACCCAGCTGCTTCTTCCCATAACATCTGATATTTTATGTAGAGATAAAGATATAGAGATAGTTGTTTTGAATTTCAGTACACACAGGGTTTTTTCCCTTCCCGGATTGAAGCAATAACCAAAGCCAGTGTTTATGGAGGGCTTAGTATATGCTTGGACGTGAGCTACTGCACCCACAGAACTACCGCAGCCCTTTGGAGACGGTGCTATATTCTCACCTCCCTGTCCCAGGTGGGCAAACAGAACGACAAAGCAGAGTCTTGTAGCTGACACTCCAAGGTAGGCCTGGGGCTGTAGTCATCTTTTTCAAAGCAGCAGCTTCTAATCTATGGGTCATGACCCCACTGGGGGGAGGTCAAGCAAGCCTTTCGCAGGGGTCACCTAAGATCATCAGACAACATAGATATTTACATTATGATTCATAAAAGTAGCAAAACTACAGTTATGAAGTAGCAATGTAAATGATTTGATGGTTGTGGTCAGCACAGCAGGAGGAACTGTATTAAAGGGTCACAGAATTAGGAAGGCTGAGAGCCACTGCTCTAAAGTTTTGCCCTGTCTGCTACATTTCTCAGGCTACTTGAATTATGCCACATTTTGTTTTCTTTAAACAACTCTATTTTACTGTGGCACCAAGGACACTTCCAGTAATGAGCAGCATTCCTAGGTTTTCACCTCCTCACTGCTAGCTGTATTGATGAACCAACCTACCCCCATCTTAGGTTTGAAAGTCACTGTGTAGTTAAGACAAACCAGCTTCATTTCTGTTTATGATTCAATCTGTTTCTCAAGGATTGGACTATGTCCCACCTGTTGCCTTAACTACAAATGGTTCTGTGCTGTCTGTTCCAGGAAACACCAAGCATGTCTTTGTTTCAAAAAGTTAGAGCCATCTTGCAACCCTACCTTTGTTTCAAAGAGTTGTTATGACTACCTTGTTATGACTACCTTATACCTACCTTGCAATCAGGATGTTGTTATGACTAACTTATTATGATTATATTCTGCTCCTGTAATCCTGACTATTTTGCCAGCTAAATCTCCCATTTGGAAACCCCAACCTCAAGCTGTAAATACCTTGTCTTCCTCATGTCCAATGTTGACCTTTTCAACTTCACCTTAGGGGAAGGCAGCCTGTGTACATGAATCAAAAAGCTTGTTTTAATTAATTGCCTGCTTTAATTACTTTTTGCCATGATGAATTGTGTCAGTGGTCTTTTCTCCTCACATCTTTGGGATTAGCATGATCCCCTCATCCTTTCTTAATCGCTAGCACTCTGTAGAGCATGTGCTATTTTCAAGGGCATGTAAATTTCTCCCATCAGTTGCTACTTGAATGAGCTGTATCTCCTCTCCTCACTTCAAGGTGGGTCTCCCCATCATTTGATTGCTAGTGTATCCCCTCCCCCTCCCCTTACTCCGGAGGTAAGTCTCACCTGCTTTTAGCCTCTACCATTCACATGCTCATCATTCATCAGAATACATCCAAAGAGTACTTCCTTGCTGCTTGCAGCTGGTGAGCCTCTTCTTGTGAGGAGATGGGGAACAGGCGTGGGTAGAAGGAAACAGCTACGATGCAACACTACGGGGGAAGTCATCACTTCCCCAGGAACAGAAGTTTGGATGAATAAAATTTAAATTTTGCCAAAAATTAAGGTGCTTACTTTTTGCTGAGCTTGGGAGTGATGCCCAGTAGTAGTGAGTGGCAGCATCGAAAGAGTCTAGCTGACTGATTGGTGTCTGTGCCTTCCTTGTAAGGATGTCTCAGTTTACTGATTTTATAAGAGTTTTAGGCTGGCTGCTGGCAACCAAATAGCACATAGGCTCTAAAAGGCTCTAAAGTTTTCCTGTTATTATTTAGACAAATTTAGCTGCTAAACTAGCTGCTGAGGTTGGCCCCCATGTACTGTGAAACTTGTTCAAATAAGAGTTAATATACTCTCAGGCTTCTCCATGCTCTGAACAAATCCTGGCGAAACAATCATGTTCAACAGACATAGGAGGCAGCCAATGACTGAAAGTATGACCTTTCTGATCCCCTTGGTGATTCTGCAGGAGAGGAAACCTTGTCATCAACCCCTCATATGAGCCAGAGGCACTAATCTTGCTGACAGAGCTTTGGTCCTAGGCAAGGCTATGCAAGCAGTTAATTATACCCAGAGTTAATTGAGTGGTCATATTAACAGTCTGGTCTCAGGAGGTCTCAAAGAGGATTCTAGAAATTTAGGTATATAACACCCCCACAACAATGTCAAATGAGACATCATGTTCTTTTTGACCCTCCCTTTCAATTTGGATGATGATTTCATTAATCAGGAGTTCTTCTCTCCTGTCATTCTAATTGACAGATGCTAATTAAAATAGCAAATGGGATCCTCGAAGGCAGTTTCTTCTGCGTTTCTTAGATGACCATTCAGTTCTTGACTGATTTAGCATGGCTCTTTCTCCTCCATTAACAGGCAAGTTAAACTTTATATTCCCTTAAAATTTTATTACTCATAATTAGGAAGCAAAAAAAATCATTTTGCATTTTACAACTTTAAAATGTGGAAGTAAATTGGATACTCAGATAATATGGGACAGATTTCTAATACAAAGTAAGTCAGAGAGGGGGGATATACCAGCATCACCACTAGGCCTGGACCCCCTGGACCCTTCATTTCACCAACCCACCCAAGCCTATCCTCAAGACCGAGCTTCCTTGTAAAAAAATTTATTTTTATTCACTTTTAATTTGAACATGACTGAAGTTTTGAAATTCCATGGTAGTTAAATATAAGAATCTAAACATTAAAAAATTACTACACAAGAAATTGCCTTTCTGGGCTTTGAACATGGCACAGTGGGTAAAGTACTTGCTATATAAACATGAAGATCCAAGTTCTTAGTATCTGCACCTCCAGAAGAAGCTGGGTGTGGTTTTATACACCTTGTGATAAGACCCTAGAGGCTTCCTAGCCAGTCAGCCTAGCCAACTGGAAGGCGCCAAGTCCAGCAAATACCCTATTTCGAAAACTAAGGTGATGGAGAAAAATAAAAAAAAAAAAGACATCTGACACCGACCTCCACATGAGTGTACACACACATACTTCCCCTCACAAAAGAAGTTGGCTTTTATTCTGTAGCCAGGGAGAGGATTATTTCTGTACCCACAATATATGAACATGGAGGAACGAACATTTGTCTACCCTCTGCAGTCCTGACTGTTGTGGAATATTGCGTTAACTATGTAAAGGTGTGTTATGTTTGTTTCTGCTGCTTTTGTTAGCAATGCAAAAAATGTGTTACATTCATTTGATTAAATAAACTTAACCTGGAATCAGGAGGCTGAGTCAGTAACTAGCTGACAGGAAGTGGTACAGGAAGTGGTAGGGAGGAGCTAAGCTTAGGGAGGGTTCTCTAGTTGGGGCTGAGTAGAAGAGCGGCCCCTTTTTCTGGAGGACTCCCAGCAAGGAGAGAAGGTTAACTATTTGCTATTCAATTTCTCTGAGCTAGCAAGATTTCACCTCAATCTTTGAATCCTGAGTTCTATAGGAAGATAGAGATTTAAATAAAGTTTTCTTTAGTGGCAGTAATAGAGCTGGTGCCTGAGGGAAAAGAGTTCCCACCTGGCTGTGCCGATGCGGTCAAATCGCTGTTGGCAGCTGCAGAGTTAAAATTGCTGTTTGGTACAGTAGGTGCTTAAGGTGCAGCCACTGTACTGAATGTAAAGCAACACTGGATAGTATACCAAGCCATGCAAATCTTCAGTAACTTATTAAAATGAATCACTCTATTGTATCACCCCTCTGCATCCCACATGCTTAGTGTGTTTACCTATGTTTTTAACATTCAGATACACTCATAAAGAGAAACTTGAGAACTGAGGGTCAGGTGGTAGATACTGAATGACCTTTCTTGAAAGTGTTGCCTTAGTCTAGTCCCACAGCAAAAAAGAGGAAGTGTTAAATACTGATTGTATCGTATGCCCTAAACAAGAAAGAGGAAATTAGCTATGAATGAAATAATTTACATTACATCAAAATAAGCTCAATAATTACCTTTAATGATATCAATTTTCTTTGACACAAATTTTCATTAAAATGCAATTTTAAGTTCTATGCCAATCCAAAGTTTTTTTTCCTCTGAGGAGAAAATATTGGATTTCAATGGTTTACACTTTGACTCTAAAATGAAATCATACTCTTTCTCAGAAGTCTCAGTCTCTCTCTCTCTCTCTCTCTCTCTCTCTCTCTCTCTCTCTCTCTCTCACACACACACACACACACACACAGATACATACACACACACAAACTTTGTGGATGACATATTTTGAAGGGAAAGGAGAAGCAGAATGGTGGGGAGAGAATTTCTGATTCTTCATTCTTTCTCAGTAGGTGTCTTACCTCAAAAGAAACTTCCACATTACCTCAGGAAGAGATGAGCCATCAATGCAGCTCCCTACAGTCCTAGTGCAGCTAAGGATACCCACAAATGCCTAGAATTCTTGTCTCCCAGGAACTGGAAAGGACCATGGTCTTCATTCATACAAATATATTCATGAGAACAAGAAGGCCACAGATGTATCTCAAGAAATGAGAGGGCAGATTTTCTTGAAAAGTGGCTCTGACTTTAAACTAGCAGTGAAGCCCACTTAATTCACAGCTAGTCCCAGAGTATCCTACTCTTTGCAGTCTCTCTGGAACTAGAGAAAGTTCCAATAAGCATTTATGTAATGACTTGGAAAGGACGTTTCAAAATACGCAAGTTGCAGCAGGTTTCCTTCTGTGTTGTAGAGTCCACTAGTACAATGAGTGAGGTGACAGCAGTCTCTTGCTCAGCCTCGGACTGAGGTGGTCCTGGAAGCAGGGATTTCAAAACTGACCGTTTCTGGTGAACCAGGGCAATCATTCACTACACATTTGATGAGAATTGCGTATTTCTAATTGCAAGTATTTGGGACTTCACTGAGTGATCATTAATTAAACATAAAGCCACTCTTCTGTAGAAAATAACGATACTCCAGGACCTTTGATTTGATGTTTGTGGCAAAATAATCCCCTGTTAAAGGAAGAAAATTGGCCAGGAGAAATATTTTATAAGGATTAAAAGCTGCTACTTAAATATATAGACAATCTCACTTAACTATACATATCTCATACTGTCCCAGTAACCTCCCTACCCTACTGTCTCTCCTTAACCCCAAAACAGTAACATCCCTTTACCCTTTCTTTTGGCATCAGGTAACACTTTTCCTCCATAAACCTGACTGTATCACCAATCACAACTGTCACATACAGATAATGGTAGCGGTACTCTACAGAGGTGGCCCTGGGACTTTGCCCTACACTGGCTTCTGGCGTACAGTCATTTGATTTTTACCAGGGAACAGGTAGGCAGAGACATGGAGTCAAAGATCTTGGGTTAAGATTCCATTCCACTTGGTATTCTCTACGAGACACTGACCCATCTCACTGTTATCTCAAAATTCTGTATCTAGCAAATAGGACAGTAAAGATGTCTTTTGTGTCATAGTGTTAGCAGAAGTCAGGGTCCATCTTAAAACTTCTCAATGCTCTGGGTAGATGCTACGTACCACCGCAACAAATGAGCTCAGGGAACTAATAGAACTCAAAGCCCTAGAGACCGAATTTGTACCTATGAATGTCCCTTCATTAATAATGTGGAATGGACTTGAATCTGGGGTGCATAGTGGACTAGTGCCATGGAAAAGGGGCTGACTACATAAGCTTTGATCTTTCTGCACCTATTAGAAAATGTTTGGCAACATCTGTAGTTTGGCTTCTAAGATGACAGATTTTTTTTTTTAACCCTTCAGTTTTGAGGTGGCATATTAGTATCTTCCTGATGTTCTTGCCTAGACTTAAAGGATATATAACCACTGAAACAAGCATATCCAAAGCACACATTTGAATTTAGAGATATAATGCATGTGGCTACAGATAGTTTGTAGTGTTATGGTCAATGTATGGCAGCTTTAAAACCAGACATTTGTGTTCGTTTCTGGGGGTGCAACCTTCAGCAACTTGCTCAACTCTATATTGTCATCTATAAGACAATAATGATTGGAGTAACTACTAGGGCTCTTGTGAAATTTGGAGAAAGAATTTGCATGGAGTAAACTACACAGATCCAGGCCCACCGTATTTCGTATTTTATTATTTCCCTTTCGCAGAGCCTGAGGGCTATTAATGAAGGTGCAGGCGCGGTTCAGGACCCAAGCCAGCACCCCTTAGACCTGGGGGTGTTTGAAAACATGCTAGGACTTGCACACTTCTCCAAACTAGTTAAGTTGAAATTACTGGAGAGGGGGACCAAAACCTTGATATACATTTTTAAGGCTCTGCAGATGATAGGCAATCAAGACTGAGAACAACTGATTTATGAACTTCTTTGCTTGTGGCTTATGAATTAATAGCAACCAGCTGCTGTCTGGCTGCCAACCACTGGACTGGTTCACAGGTGCCTCTGTTAAGACTGTCTGGTTCTACAGTTTCTGGGTAGAGTACTGTACAGTTACTTTACCTTGCTCCTCACTTTGGACTGGTAAGTTCTCAGTGACATATTTCAAAGCAAAGTAGCAAGGCTCTTAAGAGTTGAGAGAAGAGGATAGTAGCAAATTGAAGGGAACACTTGGCTCCTTAAGTGTTTTTTTAAAGGTGCCCTTATGTCTGAGTGGGAGAGGGGAGACCAGGGAGCTAAGAGTTTAGAGTTTGAGTGAGGACACTGGGATGAATCATATATGAGCAATAGAGAAACTGAACCTGAAGGTGAAGTGTACACATTTCTTATCCGTGGTCTAAAACAAAGAAGAGTTCTGAGTCTCCTATAAAGTAGGAATCAATCTCTTCCTCATCAGATGGTGCTTGAAGGCCAATTTAGCTTTTTTAGACTGAGGTAAATATTTGAATTTAGCTATTATCCACATGTTAAAGCAGAAGAATCTGTTGGTCGTCCCCTGAGCTTCTGTTTCCCCATTACTACAAGGCTCATTATATCTATCTCTTTATTTGCCTTTTAAAATTTTTTCCTACTTTAAGCTCACAATATCTTTTAAGCTAACTATTCATTTCATAAACTTATTATCATTTCAAACCTGATACTATATTACAGCTTTGAGGCATATCAGATATTTTGTGCAGCTTGTTTTCAATAATGTTCTCAAGAATTAAAATATGAGAGCAAACAATGTACTCTAATTTGTTGACAATTCTATTTTGTAAAACTTAGTTATGCAGCAGAAGCTAGAGGGGAAGGAAGAGATACATGGATGCATGCATGACAGAAAATATAAAATGGAAATTTTTAAGAAATGAGAAGCCCGGGAGGTGGCAAATGGCAGGTAAAAAAATATATCTGTAGGAACTAAACAATGCTAGGGGATTAACGAGAGCAACGCTGATTTTCATGGAATGATTAAGACACTCAGACATCATTGTGACCCTTGTTATGTGTCCACTTTGAAGAATTTCTTTCAGAAAGTGGGATCTACTAATGAATCTCTCTAAGTGCTGTGAAGCCCCATGCTACTCCGATTCTCCTCTTCAGTTTACTAGGATGGTTAGCAATTTTTTCCTGGCAAATAAGCTCCCCAAGGAGAGGAGAATGCTGCAGTCAGTGTCCACTTACAGCCCGAAGGTACACCAATTTTCTCCATGGGAAAGAAGCTAACCAAATCATTGCATAATGCCCAGTAAGCATGTGACCCAATGGTAACTATCATGGTTTGATTGTGACTGTATCACGATAGGCTCAGATGTTTCAGCATTGGTGTTTGAGCATAGTGGTGGCAGTATTTTGTCAAGTTGTGATACCTTTAGAAGGTAAGTGGGGAGTGAGACACTAGGGTAGCACTGAGATTTGGCTCTCAGCCCGACTTCCTGGTCTCTGCTTCCTGTCTCATCAGAATGTGAGACGAGACATCTCATGGAGCCTCTTGCCACTTTAGCTACTCCCTGATAAGCTGTACCCTCAAAATGTAAGCTGAAATACACCTTTCCTCCTTTAAATTGTTTCTTTCAGGTATTTGGCCATAGCAACAAGAGAAATAATTAATATTGTAGTCAGTGAGACTGCATGAGACTCAGTCCCTTGTCAATGAGCTGTGCTGCATCATTGGTGAGCAGCATGCACCATGTAGATACAATGAACATCATTTTGTTCACTAAATCCTAGGGTACTAGGAGACAGGTTGAATTTTCAATGGGCACATTTACAAATAACAAGTTATTCATATAGTGATAATAGAGTCTTTTTAAAAAACAGAATAAGAGTAAGAGATCTATAAGTGAATTAAAACCGCCATTGGTGATTTATAGTATATTAAACACAGAGAGAGAGGGAGAGGGAAAGAGAAGGAGAGAGGGGGGAGGGGAGAGGGAAAGAGAGGTGGAGGGATGGAGAGAGAGAGAGGGAGGGAGAATATGCTGGACTTTATTAATCTGGGTCTGGCTCATAAAAATCTTGTATTTACATTCTTTATCAACTGTAAAATAAATCCAAAAAATTCTCATAAGGATTTTGTTGCTGAGGGCCTAAAAATGCTCAGCAGAAGGAAGATATAAATAGGAATGCTTTTATTTCAGTGCACACATGTCCATAAATACAGGTTCCTGAGAATTGTGCCCTCATCTCTCACCCATTTTCATCTCCAATTTGGTTTATAGTGGTGCTAAAGTACAGAGCCAGGTGCCCTGAAAGCTAATCTTCAGTCCTATTATAAATAGTTCTGGAATATCTGTCTCTCTGTCTCTCTGTCTTTGTCTGTGTGTGTATGTGTGTGTGTGTGTGTGTGTCTGTGTGTGTGTGTATGTCTGTGTGTGTGTGTGTGCATGTGGGTGCACATGTGTTTGCAGGGATGCCCACCCACTTTGCACGTGTGGAGCTCAGGAGTTGATATTAGAAGTCCTCACATACTATTCTGTACTTTAGTTTTGATACAGGGTCTCTCACTGAGCATGGAATTTGCTATTTTAGGTAGACTGGCTAGTCAGGGCGTGCCTGACAGGCACCTGTCTCTTCAGCACCAGCGTGTGCACTGATGTATCTGACTTCTTCTCAGGTAGTGGGCATCTGAACTCCAGTCCTCAAGCACATGTAGCAAGCACTTTACCCATTGGTCGTCTCCCCAGCCCCAAGTTCTGAGATCTTGAACACATCATTTTACCACCTTGCTTCAGAATCTTTATCTGTAAAACTGATGTTTAGATCTAACCTTAAGGACACTGCTATCTCTGTAATCATTTAAACATAGCAAGCAAACCCTGCAGGACAGGCAGAAGAGTTTCCTCCGTGTCAAGGAGTTGGAGAATGGAAGAGTTCTCAGACATCTTTAAACCTAAGCAGATTTGTGCATAGTAAAGACCTATGGACCCAGGGTGACCGCGTGGAAAAAATGAAACAATGTATCAACTAAGTAGAAAATAAGCAGGCAGAAGCACAAAGTCATTCAGGCTCCTAGGATTTTCCCTCTTTCTCTCCCTCACTCATTCTTCCTCTCAACTCTCAGAGAAGCTGTGTGCTGCAAAGATTAGGAAAATAAGAGTTCACTTTGCTCTTTTGTGATTGACAGTGCCGCAGGCTATGACAAGCAATCTTTCATTGCTCAACCATTTAACAATGGAAATAAGACATCCTCTCCTTTTTATCAAATACAATATTTGCCATCTTTTGTTAGGGAACACGATACAATTAAACCACCAATCTTACCCTCTGTCTTCCTCTCTCCCACTCACAACTTATTCAAACAATGTTGCTTTATACTTTGGAATCTCTTAGGTAATGTTCAACATTGAAAAATGTTTGTCTTATTCTGTCCTGTGTCCAACTCCCTAATTGAAAAAAAAAAAAAACAAAGAAGAAAAAGGGTTTTCCTTGATTGCAAATTCACCAGGGAGGTTTTGAATTTTTTGCAGAAAAAAAATGCTTTATGTACATAGACTTTGGAATTTGTATGTGGCTAATTGGATTGCCTGATTCAAGGACATAGCCAGCATTTCAAGATAGCAGTTGCTGGACCAGAGGGCTCTGGTAACTGAAAGGGCCTCTGGTGTGAAACCCTACACCTCTGATTTGATGAAATTAGTGGTGTGCAAACCAGAGGAAAACCATGAGGTTTTACCAAAGCAGGGCACTGGTAAAGAATTCACAGGTTTTCACAGATTTTAGTGTTCTTTAAAATTCTCCAGAGCCTATATCCCAAGTCTTACCCTTGATTTCAGATCTCCATTCCAGGTGTGTAGATACCAAACCATACCAACAGTAGTACCTTGTTATCACTTAACCCTAACTAGGTTCTACATTCAGTCATTCTATCAAGTCCCAGTAATGTACATTTCCCTATCTTTATTAAACAGTCTGCACTGATTAACCATGATTAATAACATGACAGAAGGTAGAATCATCCAGGGGACAAACCTGTGAGCATACCTGTAAGAGATTATCTAAATAGATAAATTAAGAAGGAAAAATCTACCCTAAATGTGAATGGTAGTATTTCATTGGCTGGGGTCTCTGAAGTAAGCAAAAAGTGGCCAATGAGTAGAGCACCAGTGTCCATAGCTCTCTGTTTCTTGGCTGTGGATACAGTATGAGCAACCAGGGTCCTGCTCCTCTTCCTTCCCTGCTGCTATATCTTTGCAGTCATGATAGAATGATCCTCTGGAACTGTAAGACAGAACAGACTCTGATTCTCCTTCCCTTGCATGGCTTTTTGTCAGGTATTTGGTCACAACAGTGAGAAAAAGCAATTATTATACAATGCTCCCTTCAAGCTGGCCACAAGCTCACAGAGATCCACCTGCCTTTGTCTCCCAAGTGCTGGAATTAAAGGTGTGTGCCACCACCACTGGGCACACCATCCTTTCTTAGACGTAGCAATGTTGATATGCTAAACCAACAGAGATAAGAGATCTATTTTGCTTGAATTTTTACCCCTAAGGTTCGGATGATGTAAAATGCCATGTGAGCTAAGATCAACTCCAAGTCTGCAGTCTAGCACTGGGTATGCTAGACTGAATGATGAAAGGGTAACATATACCCATGTCAGAACATAATGCATCCAACTTTGAACTTACTCTTTTTCCTTTTGCTCCAATTTCTAGGTCCTCCAAATAACTGTCAAGAGAATACAAAATATTACCTAAAGCAAAGCTAAAATTGCATGTTTTAAATTTTTATGTCAGGAAATGCAAAATTAATACTCTTCTTGAGAGATTGCTCATTAATACTGTACTTAGAATAAGCTATAGTTTTAATAGCCTAATTCAAAAGAGTAGAAAATTTTATTTTACTTAATTTAAATCATTTAGATGTATGAGATATTTTATTTCCATTGGCACCTTTTTACAATAAATGTAACAGGGAAAAATGTGATCTGAAACTCTCATAGAACATAAACTCGTGCTGGACTGCAACAAGTTTGAGCTTCTAAGTACTTCTGGTATAATGAATCTTTCAGGACATTCTCAGGAGGGGACACACAAATCCATATCAGTGGTCAGAGGGAAAGTAAAACATGACATGGTGCTTTTGCATCTCCTTATGAATTACCCATTCAGAACAGAGAAAAATGACCTGGACTTTGAGAGCTACACAATTTCAGAAGCATGAAGGTGGGGATGGTACTCAGAGATGTCATTAGGAAGCACTGGGGACAGGGATTGACAGAGGAATGATTAGAGTAAGATATTTTCTAAATCCTATCTTTTAATCAAGAGACAGTCCCCATATGCCCTCAGCATGCCGCAGCTGTGGTTGAGAACGCCTGGGTAGACTGCTGACCAGCCGTGTCACTACCTGGCCTCAGTTTTCTCACCTATGACATGAATATGTTCTGGCCTCAGTTTTCTCATCTGTGACATGAGTATGTTCTGGGCTGGAAGGACCCTGTGGTTTCTGCCAGCTTTGTTTTCTATTCCATGGTAACATAGCTTCAGGGAAACAGAGTGTCAGTCACAGTTAGAGGAACTCATGCATTAACAATCTTCTAAATGTTACTAGTTCTGTACTAGTAACTACTCATGGGACTTTTTCTGTATTTCATATATATATATTCCAGAAAAGTATTTGTATCCTTTTATTCATATATACATATACATGAATAAAATAAATAAAATAAAAAGATACAAATTATTAAGATAATCCAGAAGGCAGGTGTCAGTGTCATTCAGTGATTTTCTAAGAGTATCTATTGTTTCCTCTTCCTACCCAGAAAAAACATACTAACTGGATCAAGAGTTGAAACTCCCTGATTTCTCTATAGCAACTTTCATTTCTAACATTTATCCATTATTAGACCATTATGCTCATCTTTAGAAGATAAACTGACCTCAATAGTAATATGCAATGAGAAGGGAGAGAACTAAGCCCAATGAAGCTATAGGAAAGAAGTTAAGTAGAAGACTGGTTTAGAAGAAATGTACTCACAAACACAGAAACACCATGTAAAGGGAAGTGTAGGATTCTCAATCAAGATGTGGTTCATAGTTAAGAGTAATACCATAGGATCAAGAATCTCTAGATGAACCTCACCCTTCCAATTCCAGCTGTGAGACCTTTGGTACATTGCTTTGGCTTTCTATGTCTCAATTCTAGGTTCATATATTCAGTTGTCTACTCAACCACTCTAGTTACATGTCAAAATCAACATGCCCCAAATCAAGTTCCTTATATCCACCTGCCCACCCAAGTTTGGTCTTTACAGTTTTCCATCCCTCAATGGAAGTAAATTGTTTTGGCATCATTCTTGATTCATCCATTTTTCTCATTCAAAACACTAACAAAATCATACTGGATATTCTAAGTAGACTGGAACATGCCCATAAGCCCAGCACTCAGGAATTTAAGCTCAGATGTTCAAGGCCAGGCTTGGCTTACAGAGTAAAGTCTTATCTCAAAAAGAAAGAAAGAGGAAAGAGAGAGAAAGAAAGAAAGGAAACAACATACCAAAACAACAATCAGAATAGAAGGAACTTCAATCTTCAAATCAAACCATGTTCCACTGTCTCAATCCACCTTAGTCTACCATTATTGTTCCCCTACTCTATTTACTCTTTCTTGTCCCCCAACAGTCTTTTCCCTAGAATATCTTGAATATTCTAGTACAAAATCATGAAATCTCATATTTATATTCAAATAGTTCTAGTAATTCTCCAGTGCAGGGAAAAGATCAAATCCTTCCTGTGACCTGCAAACCCTCCCAGGTCAACTTCAATTCGTACCATTCCTTTGCTTTTCACTCTACCTAGGCAAACCAGCCTCCTTGGTATCCCTAGCTGCGAAGAGACACTATGACCAAAGCAACTTACATAGAAAGAGCTTGTTAGGGACTTGCTTACAGCTTCAAAGGGTTCATCCATGACTTTCATGGCACCAGGAAGTCATGCATGGCACTGGAACAGTTGCTGATAACTTACAGGTAAGAGAGCCAAGTGGACCTACTCTGAGTAACACACTTCCTCCAACAAGTCCATATATCCTAATCCTTCCAAACAGTTCCACCAACTGGAACCAAGCATTCAAGCTTATGGGCCTATAGAGGGCAATTCTTATTCAAACCACCACACCAGGATAAGTCAAGGCAAACTGTTCTATCGCCTTATCTTTCTTTAGAGAGGCAGAGGCGTGATTCTGTCTTCCTCAAGCCTCTGCCTAGATGCCACACAATAAAAACAGCATTAACAGTGGTCCTATATGAAACATCACCTTCTTTCTCCAGCTACATTTGTCTCTTCCCTTGTACTTCTTGGCACCCTGTGTCACCAATGCTTATTCATTTTTAACTATTGTCTATATCCCCTCACCAACAAACACTTTTGTCTGACTTGTTCTCTGCTGTCTACCCATTGCCTGAAAAGTGCATGTTCACTAAAAATTTTAATGTAATTTACTAAACTAATATGGAAGTTGGAATAAAAATTGTAAGGATGTGAAACAATTGGCATAATACTAGTAGTTACCACATAGGATGATATAAATTGTAAATGAGGAAGCAAATGTAAAATTTTTATAAGATAAACTCATTGGACATTAACTACTAATGTTAACATCAATCAAGAAGTTGACTTAGCAATGAAGCAAATCTTAGGTGAGAGAACAATATAAGGCAGTCAGATTGCAGCACATCAGTCCAGTATGGATGCATCAATACAGAAGGAGAAGGAGAGATAAATAGCACCAAGGGACAAAAATCAATGTTTTTTGATAAACCTCAAGCAAGGAATCTTGTTATTACATATCTAACTAAGATCATACATAATACATATGTATATGTATACACACACACACACATATAACTTAAAGGAAGTTATGCCTCTGAAGCTGCCAGCGTTCCTCACAAGAACCCCAGTACCAGGCATGAGAAGTTTCCTTTAGATTGTTTGCAAGTCACAGTAGTGTAAGTGACTCCCAAAACACTATAGACTATTGCTGTTGCCTTTGGCTGCCTTTCAGAAGTTGAAGGTTATGGGGGACCATGGAAGAAACTGAGAGGGATGGGAGGAAGGAAACAGAAATGTATAAAAAAATTAAAAAGAAATATTTAGAAAAGAAAAGGATAGCATTACATTTTTACTGAGTAAAGGCACAGTAAGTGGATTGGAGAGTATTAAAATTGAATCCAGATGAAGAGGAATGAGATCTATAGGACAGAGTTAGACATCAGAGCCCAGGCAAAGCTAATCAGGGGTCAGACGGAGCTCCAGGGCCACCAAATGGAAAGAGAGTGATGAAAGAAAAATAACTTCTGTACACTCCAGTGAGCACTTAGCGTTTTGTCCTTAGTGTCACCCTCTCTATTAGACTCTAGTGCAGAAAGGCAAGAGCCACAACAGGTTCTTTTCAGGGGAGTATGTCAACCAGAGAGAGCCTTGCAGAGAAGAACCAGAAACTCATAAACTGGAAGAAAGCTCTAAACTATAGTATGTGTATCAAGGCAAATGGTAAGCAAGCAAGAGCTGGACACAAGTCACCTGTGGTGACCTGTGTGGATCTCCATCCACATGTGTAATCGTCTGCTCACTCTCTTTAGCACATCACGTTAACAGAACCACACGTAACTGTCTATGAAGCAATGACTAAAGTCAGAGTACTCCGTGCTATTAAAGTTTACACAGTGCTTTGGGGGAAGGTCCAAGGCCCTCCCTACTATATCTAGGCTAAACAAAGTATCCCTCCAAAGAGAATAGGTTCGCAAAAAGCCAGTACAAGCAGTAGGGATAAATCCTGGTGCCACTACTGAACTTTGGGAGCTCAGTACAGTGCTCAAATGTGGGTCTCTGCCTCTGTTTCCATCAGCTGATAGATGAAGGTTCTATGGTGACATTTAAGATGTTCATCAGTCTGACTACAGGGACAGGCCAGTTCAGGCCCCCTCTCCTCTATCGCTTAGGGTCTTAGCTGGGGTCATCCTTGTGGATTCCCGGGAATTTCTCTAGAGCCAGGTTTCTTGCTATCCCCATAATGGCTCCCTCAATCAAGATATCTCTTTCCCTGCTCTCATCTTTGTCCTTCCTCCATCTCGACTATCCCATTCCCTCAACTTCTCCTCACCCCTCTCTTTCTCCCCTCCTCTTCCTCTTCTATCCTCCCTTCTCCCCCAACCCCTATATTCCCAATTATTCAAATGATCTTGTCTTTTTCAACTTTCCAGGTGGATCTATATATGTTTTTCTTAGGGTTCACTTTGTTGTTCTCTGGGATCATGAACTATAGGCTCGATGTCCTTTTTTATAGCTAGAATCCACTTATAAGTGAGTACATACCATATTCATCTTTTTGGGTCTGGGTTACCTCACTCAGGATGGTGATTTCTAGTTCCATCCATTTGCATGCAAAATTCAAGATGTCATTGTTTTTACTGCTCAGTAGTACTCCATTGTGTAAATGTGCCACATTTCCTTCATCCATTCTTCAGTTGAGGGGCATCTAAGCTGTTTCCAGGTTTGGGCTTTTACAAATAATGCTGCTATGAACATAACTGAACAAATGTCTTTGTAGTATATTGAGTATTTTTGGGTATATGCACAAGAGTGGTATTGCTGGATCCTGAGGTAAACTGATTCCCAATTTTCTGAGAAACCTCCTCTGTACTGATTTCCGAAGTGGTTATACAAGTTTTCATTCCCACCAGCAATGGATGAGTGTTCCCCTTACTCCACATCATCTCCAACATAAGTTATCATTGGTGTTTTTGATCTTAGCCATTCTGACAGGTGTAAGATGGTATCTCAGAGTTGTTTTAATTTGCATTTCCCTGAACCAAGGATGTTGAACATTTTCTTAAGTGTCTTTCAGCCATTTGAAATTCTTCTGTTGAGAATTCTCTGTTTAGTTCTGTATCCCTTTTTTAAATTGGGTTATTTAGAATTTAGAGGTCTAATTTCTTGAGTTATTTATATATTTTGGAGATCAATCCTTTGTCTAATGTGGGGTTGGTGAAGATATTTTTCCATTCTGCCCAATGTGCCTTACCCTTTCTGAAGAATGGATGGAGTGGGGTGAGGGGGTATGTGGAGGGGATGGGAGGAGGGGAGTGAGTGGGGACTTAGACTGGTATGTATAATGAAAAAAGATAGTCTGTTTTCTTTTTTAAAAATAATAAAAACAAATTAAAAGAAAAAACAAATTAGCAAAAACATTTTTTCACAATGTAAACTCCTTTTTTATTTTTGTTTCTGGTTGACTTGAAAATAGTGATGCAGGACATTGTTCTAGTAGTAATTTTGGACCATAAGATGACTCCTGAAAGGCATGGCGATATAACACAGTCTCTAAATATACTGGTTTCAGATTCTCCATATGTTTAATAAATAGGATCTTGTTTAATTTTTGGCTTTCTTTCTTTGTTATGGTGTACTCTGTCACAACCTAGTCTAAATCAGTAGAACTTAAAACTTATAATCTCAAGGCAATTACAAATTGAAATAGAAATTGAAAGCAAGGTAACAATATAAGAACTTATTACACTTGTTAGAATAAAAATAATCTTACATAATGCAAACAGAACAACAGCAGTAGAAAAGGAAATTATTTATCTAGATGAAAAATATTGCAGAGGTAAAATCAGCATTGATAAGAGTCTAAACTGATGACAGCGTGTGCAATATTGCCAAGTTTCTACTCAGTGGGTACAAAACGTCATGGCAGCATTCATCAGAATTAATAACAAAGGAGAACTTGGTCATCAATGAGTTTGCTGGGTGTGCTGTCACGTTTTTTAAATTGTGAAGCAAATATACAGTCTTGCATTTCTGAAAAAAAAAGTTTTCACAAAAGACAGTATTTTAAAACATTGCACCACTGTTTGAATGGAAAAGAGAAAAAAAAGATGAATTATGGTTGTTAGTGATCACTGTATTTCTGGATAGATATCAGAACAAGTAGCCCAGGAGTGAAAAGAAGGTGGGCCAAGCTTGGACTCAGTAAGGACTGTGGATTGTGATATTGGAGATCACTGACTTTAGACTTGCCAAGATTGGTTTGATTCCTGACTCTACCACTTACAAATACTTTGGTCTTGTGGAAGTCATGTGAACTCTTTGAAAATCAGCATGCTGGTTACCATCTTATTTGGTACTTGGGATAATTCAACCGAATGAAGCAGGTAACGTGACTTTTACGATTCTCAGAATATTATGAGTGTTCAAGCAGATTGTGCTAGAATTTCTGAGGATCTTCCCCAAGAAATATCTAAAGTAGCACTCTGCCCAGAGGTAAATAGAGAAAGTAATTCCCAAGCTATCTACAAGAAAATTCATCTCAAGGAAATAGGCCATTTGGCGAGACAAGTCTTCGGAAGTTAGTCCGGTTCCCGCAATAACCTGTCCTACTTCTACAAACCCGTTTCCATAAAGTTTCCTCTTCCTAATATTCACTTGATTTGAAACTAAAGATTGTTTTCATATTCTTGCTTACTAAATATTCCTTTCCCTTACCTTTGAGCACTCCCTTATACTCTTGCTGTTCCTGACGGAAAGTAACCCTCTTTTAAAGGGGTTAAAGTGAATTCCTTAATTCTGAAGTTGAAACCAACAGAAATGTATTATATTTTATGATATTAGAAGAACTTTGTGGTTTGTTTTTTCCACCCTTCTGAAAATATGTAAGACCTCCTCTTCTTCACTTCGTATTTTTAATTTGCTTTCTCTCCATGTTAAGCAGGGATTCCCCCGAGTTCCTGTTCTCCTGATGTGTGTGTAAAAATGAGAATGTGATTAGAAAATTAGTTTTTTTTTTTACTGTGAAAAGCAATCAGAGCTAATACACACAAGGACTAATCACTGTGAAGACGGATGATGTGCTTTGCTATCCCATCATATTCTATTTGTTAAAGGTGATGCATTCTAAGTGGCTCCATCTTGCCTTCATTTAAATAGAAAAAAATTAAAGAAATAATCACTGGGCAGAACCACCTAGTGAACATTCTTGTGAACATTCAAATCCAGGTCTCGGGGTGAATTGAGCCTGTTTGGTTCCTGTTTAACCTTTCAGGACCATGCAGCCGCTAGGAATCTGTGGTGTGGGAGAAAGTGTATGAGGAGGTCAAGGAAGCTTGTTTCTTTTCTCTTCCCCTTTACACAGCATTGTGAGGTTCCTATGCACAAATGGCTGCTTTAGCTTAGAAAACCAATAATCTAATTCATGTTATGTAAGTAAAGTGTGTCCCTTTCTAACGCGGTTACAAGACACTCACCTGTTTTTCCTTCTCCTGAGTGAGGCTTCTCTCACAGAGGTTGCAGGCAGTTGTCCCCAGATTCACTTTTCAGTTTTTATGTTGATGACCGCCTCAGCAGCGTTTCACTCTTCTAACTAACCTCTTCTATTCAAAGTGGGACCTCTTGCTGGTTTTAAACCACAGCCAACAGTTTCCAGTGGCCTCAGAGGCTTTCCCCTTATCACCGTTTGTCAGTCTTCTTTTCCTTTCTATTTTCATGAAAGTTGTGTGATGCAGCATTGATTCCACTCCCGACTTCCTAACCCTACTCTTAAAGCCGTTTGTGGCGATGCTCACCACCACATTTCTAGAAGTTTGCAAATTCTGCATTTTTCCATTTTTGATGTAGTTGGTGATTTCCAGCCTAGAAAGAGAAGCTTGGAAATCCCTGATGTTCCCTCCTCCTGCAAAATAACTGCTTCTTCTCTCTATGTCCCCTCTCCCAGTCTCAGACTTTATCTCATCATATTTAATTTTTAACAATTAGATGAATATTATTCAGAAGTTGATCACAGTGGTTTATACATGTAATCACAGCCCTTAGGAGACTGAGGCAAGGAGAATTATGGTGAGTTCCAGGCCATCCTGGCTACCTAGAAAATCCTCTCAAAATAAATAAACTAACAAAAAGCTAAGTACTAAAAATCGTGACTAAACTGTATAACATACCACATGGAAATTATTTTCTTACAAAAAAGTTTCTTTGTAGTAATAATAACTGCTATAACAAAGACACTTCCAAATCTCAGTAAATTAGCACAGAACCAGTTCATTTCTTACACATGGAAAGTTGGATGCAGAGGTACTGGTAAGCTCTCCATAGGATGATTCAGATACCCAGGCTCCTCTTATAGTGCTTCCTTCCTACCTTCTGGCACCTTGGGATCCTCTGTTGAATCATTCACATCTTCAAAGAAGCCAGAGTGACGTGTTCCTGAGGGAGACTGGGAATGGTATGGACAATCTCCATTTATTTCTCATTGGTTAGATTCAAAGAATGAAGGATAAACCAAACAGCAAAAAAGGATAGAAACAGAATCCCTTCACAGATAGAGGACAAGTGGGAGTTTGGCGCTGTCCCTGCCGTTCATTCACTCTTCCTCCCACGCGTACACAGTCAGTCCTTTCTCTAGGGCAGTGACCCAAGGCCACTGCTTCCATAGCGAAGATCAAGACTCTTAGGTAGTGCATAGGATTCCAGCTCTGGCTCTTTGAGGTCAACAGCCTGTGAGCCAAACACACAAACCGGCGCCTGGCCCCACTCTCCAATGCGTTTCCGCAGACTGAGTAGCCACTGGGGAAAAGCAGGGATCGTGAAGGTGAAAATAGAAAACACTCAGCAGCTGTTGGCACATTTCAATAATGGAGTCCCTGCCCCCTGGCAGGATTTTAGTCCCCAGGCACTGTGGCAAAGTCACTGCCTAAGCCCTGCTTCTCTTTCCTGGGGTGACACCCTCATGCACATTTTTATGGCTTCTGAATCTACCTTATCGGATTTTTTCCTGGTTCATGATTTCCATTAACACATCAGAATTAAGTAGTGTTGTGTCTGCCTCTTTTGACAACTCTGGGGTTTAAAAGAACATTTTCAACTTAGGAATCATTCAATGTTTGCCAAAATTTTTCATGTTTTCTAATTTTATGGTGCATTGGATACAACTCCCTCAAATGTTCCTTAGACTTCTGCTTTACTGGTTGCCAATCATTTTCACATCTACACAAAATTCATTCCCAGATAATGTTCTCAATCCTGACTTCACTACCTCGCTTTCACTTCTGTCTTTCAGCTTGGGGTAACTATCTGGAAATCAAGTAAAACCCACAGTTCAGCCAGGAAGGTTGAGTCATTAGTGGAGTCTTTGCTATAACAGAATTATTCTGGGTGACAGAGAATTTATCAAGTCTCTTCATACTTCGTCTTCCAATTCTTCATGAGAAATTGAAAGCTCCTTTATGTTTAAGCACTTCATTCTCCCTTCTGTGTAAAGAAATTGTTCCCATATCCACATTCTCCTGCCTCGTTTGGATCTAGTTGCTCTCTAGGACTCTCAAACAGTTAGAGCACTGAGATTTGTCTTTATATTCATCCTGAAAAAACAAAATCTCCTTCTCTTGCTGATAGTTTAAAGCCTCTGTTTCCTGGATCCCATTGTCAGAATCTGGGATTCGATTTACTCAACACAGAAAGTAATACATTTGCCTGATTTCGTGTTAATTAAATTAGAAGAGAGAAAGAGACATCTTGATCACAAAAGGCTTTAATATATAACAACACAACATGCACCCTATCTGTTCTCCTTCTACTCCCAAGTCCCAAGGGGATGGCATGGAGAGGCTCGGGTAGATGCTGCACACACTATGGACTGCCTTACATAAAAGGAACACTGAACTTACATTTTATTCCTGTGGTTTTATTAGGAAGCAGTGAGCAAGCCTGCTCTTCATCCCAGAGGGAGGTATTTATTACTTCATCCTTGAAGACTGCCTGATGCAGTTGGAGCCCTTCAAAATGGCCCTTGTAAAGAAAGATCAGGGCCTTGTATTCTTGACATACCTTAGATGTGCAGGGATGTTTATGGTTCGTGAAGGCTAACTTTCTCAAAACCTCCTCCTGAACTCCTCAAATTTACCCTATCATGGTTTTTGGCCAGAAAGATTTCTAAGAAAAATCAAGGGCCAAATCTATTAGCTACCATTGGATGCCAAAGGCTATGAGTGGCACATGGTCAATCAGTCCATAATTCAAATAAATGAAGACAAGGGATTTATTCTGTAAATGGTATGTGCTAAAAGCATGAGTAAAAACTCATACATGTGTCCTTTGGAAGCATCTTTTTAAATTCATCTATTCCCTATATATTTAACATCTAAATTTTTCTTTCCCCTTTCAACTATCTCATATTCCACAACCATTAGAGATTCTAGTTTGACAAGTCCTGTAACTTAGATAAAACAATCCTAGCTTAGAATTCACGTCTGTCTGACCTTAAAGTCTGGGCCTTTCCACATGCTTACTTCCCCTGCTCATTACATTTTTCCATAAATGCCTAATGACATCCAGACTCCTTCAGTGATTGCTCAAGTGTGGTGCTTCTCGACCAAGGGAATTTTTGTGATGTCTAGAGGCATTTTTGTTCATTATAGCTAGTGTGGGAAGTAATAATGGAAATTTGAGGTCAAGGATTTTGCAAATATCACTCATGGACAATAAATGATCTGATCCAAAGTTGCCACAGTGGCAAGACTGAGAAACTCGGCTTTGGTGTGAGTGGGTGACACTTTCTCGTGGTTGTCATTCTGCTGACTGCTTCTGTGTCAAGTGAGCAAGAACCCATTCTTCCCCAGTTTTCATGCCTTAGTGTCTCAAAATCCTAAATTTATTTTCATTTAGTGCTATAGTCTTTGCTTATTCTGCCACATTTCTCTTTTCTATCTTTTCTTGTAAAGATTTATTTGTAAATTATTTACTTTGTAAAGTAAGTGATCTCCAAAATAGAGCTTCAGTTAAACAACATGGATGTAGGGCTCATTTCTCCCTGCCTCTCGGCCATAAATACTCCTGTGTGGTCAAATTTATGGCATGCTACTGCTTGATTAACAAGGACACAATAGACATTTCATGACCTTATATCTTGCCCTTAGCAGTAAATTAAGTTTAAGATTATTTCAAAAGAGATTCATCTACATAACCATTCTGACCCTTTTGTCAAATATTGGCCTCACTGAAACACAAAGTCCCTGAAAGTTTAGAAGACCTAATCCTACCAAATTAACTAAGTATATCTGCACTTGTATTTGGACTGGGTCAGTAAACAATGTAAACACTAATAATCTACCACTAGATAAGTCCTGTTTGCATGGTCACCTAACCTGACCTAACCCAGGATAAACAGGTAAATCAGTACATGAAAGTTTGGCATGTGGGCTTAATTCCCAGACCTAAGAGATTAGACGTGAGTTTGGAAAGCCATATAAGCACAGATCTACTAATGTATACAGATCACTGTTAACCCATCCCACATGTAGAATTCCTTTGTTTCATCTGTGCAATTTCCCACCTGACAACTCAGTTTGCATTGTCTCTTGACAGGTGTTAGAAGCTTGGCATTTTCCACTCATCAATATTATTGGAAACTAAATGGTTGTATAGAAGACGGAAGCCTCACTCAGAATGTTCTGTATCTCTCCTGGTCTCTTGGAGTTGTCCATGTAGCACCGTTGTCCTTCATTAGTCTCTTCTGTATTTCTGCTTTCCTTAAACATTGTCCTGACACTCATTCCCAGCAAACTCTTTCCCTCCCTTCTGGTTGCCTACTCCTTTCTCCCGCCACTGCGCTGTTTTCTGGCTCCAAAGAAATCTGCTCAGCAATGATCCAGACTCATAATTCAAGGGTGCAACTTCACAAACAGGAGTGAGCTATTTTTCCATGAAAAAGTAATACTAAAGCCTGTGTCTTCAATTACAAAGAATTATATGGAGTGGTAACTGAACTTACAGAATTTCCAATGTTTTTAAGGTGGAAAGGAAAAGGGAGATGTAAGAAGAGAAAAAGGATCCACAAATGGATTTTTTTTTGTCCTGAAACATACCAGAAGTGGAAGTTTATGTGCCAACAGAATGTTCCAAACACCATTTTTTAATGCTTTTCCATGAATGCAAAGTGTAATTCCAGTACATAGTTTATTACTGAAACTGGTGCTCATGTGATACAGTAGTTAAAAGGCTACAATAGCTTCCTATAACTCAAGTGACTAAAGTCTAGATGGATGAACTGGGAAAATGGTGGTTGATTGAGGCAATGGGCTTTGCAAGGCAGCAAAACATTTCTCAAATCTCTGAGACAGACAGGAAGTGAAGACAGATGAAAGATTTAACCAGAACATAAAACTGTACACCTCTTCTAAGAAAAGAAGAGCTGTATTTAATGCATTCATCTTCCCAGGAAGGAGGCGAGGAATAACAGAGGGTGAATATTGTTCAAAGCTCTCTAACAGCTTCTCATTTGATTTAATTTAATCCAACAGATAATGTTCTGGATCCAACTCTCATTCTAAAGGCTCATGATAGTCAATGACACTGAACTCACATTCTCTTTTCTTGAATACCTTCTACCCAGCACCAGGGACTGGATGTCTACAAAGTCTAAAATAAAAACTTCAAGCCATTCTAGTGGAAGATGGTGAAATAATTACATGTGAAGTTATCCCTGGGGTCCTACAATACGAGAGCAGTCTTTTCCTGACCTCCTGCCACTCCCCTGTCCATCTTCAAGGCATTAAAAATAAAGAGAGCACTAAAGTCTATCTGATGACAGCATTTGACAAATGAACTCCTGTAGCTGAGGAGGAAGGAATCAGGATTGGACTAAACTGAGGGGCAATAGAATGTTTATCAGTTGACCTATGGAGACTTACACACTGTTTGGCACACTCCTTTTTGTAGAGAATAATTGGCAATCAGGCAACCATAACTCCTAACTTTGGAAAATTTCCCCTGGATCTTGACATCCCAAAATGGAGACAGCCTTGTAGTTTGACTGGTGAGAGGAAAAATGTAAGAGAGGGGGAGAAGAAAATCACTTTTCATCTGAAGGTAGAATAACAAAAAAGTACTCCTTTTTTGTTTTTTTCAAGATAAGGTTTCTCTGTAGCTTTGGTGCCTGTCCTGGAACTAGTTCTACATCAGGCTGGCCTCAAACTCACAGAGATCCTCCTGCCTCTGCCTCCCGAGTGCTGGGATTAAAGGCATCCGCCA